>CM075854.1:52108692-52111192 GCA_037975125.1 Latrodectus hesperus | reverse complement strand
GCCACCATTAGAAACAGAAATTGAAGGGATGGATTTGATAAAAACATCTCCAGAAGAATTTGCTCGGGAACAAAAGGTGTGCGAAGATTTGAAACCTCTTTTTGAGCAAGCTAAACGACAATCTTCAAAAGACAATAAATATATTGTAATAAATCAATTGTTGTTTTATAATAAAATGGACAATAATGGAACTGTTAGAAGATTATTAGTTGTGCCCAAGAAGTTTCGCAACCAACTAAAAGTGATCTGCCATGAGATAACTGCAGCTCATTTAGGCATAACTAAAACAAAAGATATGCTGTGCAAAACTTTCTACTGGCCTAACTGCTTTAAAGAAATTGAAAATTTTGTTAAATCTTGTGACAAATGTCAACGAGTAGGAAAACCTCAAGATAAGAAAAGGGCTCCTTTGAAACTGGTTCCAGTAATTCCGGAAATATTTACAAGAATTAACGTTGATGCATGTGGTCCTTTACCTATAACTTCCTGTGGTAACCGGTATATTATAACAGCCATTTGCATGTCATCCAAGTATCCAGATGCCATCCCAGTACCAGATATACGTTCTACTACTGTGATTGATGCTTTTCTACAGATATTTAGCCGCATGGGTTTTCCTAGGGAGTTGCAAAGTGATCAAGGAACATCTTTCATGAGTGTCCTGACATCAGAATTTTTAGAAAAATTTGGTATTAAAGTTGTGCATAGTTCCGTTCAGCATCCCCAAAGCAATCCTGTTGAGAGATTGCATAGAACTTTAAAGAGAATACTGAAAGTCCTTTGCTTAGAAAAAGGTACAGATTGGGAGAAGATTTTACCTCAGGCACTTTTTGCTCTTAGAACTTGCATTCATGATAGCACTGGATATTCTCCTGCAGAATTAGTCCATGGTCGGAACTTAAGAACACCCTTAACACTATTATATGAAAATCTAACTGGTAAAACCATTGAAGAAGATAGTGTGATTGCTTACGTTTTTAATCTTTTAAATAGAATGAAAAGATGCCAAGAATTAGCTGTGCAAAATATGACAGAGGCTAAAGAAAAACAGAAACTTTGGTATGACCGTAAGGCTACGAAAAGAGAATTTAAAGAAAATGATCTTGTGTTAGTTGTTGCACCTTCTAGATCAAACAAATTTTCTGTTCATTGGATAGGTCCAGGAAAAGTAGTAAAACGACTATCGGACACAAATTACGTAATACAATTTCCCGATAAGGAAAAATTACATGTATACCATGTAAATATGTTAAAACCTTATTTTCAGCGTCCAGAAGATGTTAATTTAATTTTTACCTCTAATTCTGATAATGAAGATATTGATTCTGAGAAAGAAGATATCCCAAGTTTTGAAATTAATTCATCTACCCTTTTAGAGACTTTTCCTGAAAGCTGTTTTAATGAAAAGTTAGAGGACGATCAGAAGAAACAATTGAGTAGACTTTTGATTCAATTTATTGATATTTTTTCAAATGAACCGGGTTGTACAGAACTGGCTGAACTGGACATCGAGTTAGAATCTAATAAATCTATTATAGCTAAACCATATCGAATGTCCCCACGACAGACAGAAATTCTGAAATCGGAAGTAGACAAGATGTTGAAATTGAAGGTGGTGGAACCAGGTGAATCCGATTACACATCACCTTTAATATTAGTTGAAGCTCCTGGAAAAGAACCTCGTCCGTGCATTGATTATCGCAGGTTAAATGAGGTTACCAGAACGCAATATTATCCATTACCAAATATTGAAGAGCGTGTTGAATCCGTTTCGAAAGCGAAGTTCATATCTTTATTAGACTTAACACGAGGTTATTGGCAGATACCTTTGAGTCCTAAGGCTCAAAGATATGCTGCATTTACGACGACATTTGGAGTTTATAAACCTTTGAGAATGGCATTCGGTTTGAAGAATGCTCCTTACTATTTCAGTAAGTTAATGGCTGATTTATTAAAAAATTGCGAACATTTTGCTGTGCCTTATTTAGATGACATAGCCATATATTCACTTACCTGGTCTGATCACATCCAACATCTTAAATGTGTTCTGGAGAAGATTCGATTTGCGAAATTGACTGTAAAACCCCTAAAGTGCAAATTCGCTCAACTTCGTGTTAAATATTTGGGACACTTTGTAGGACAAGGTCAAAGAACACCAGGTGATATTAAAGTGAAAGCCATTACCGATTTCGAACGTCCCTCAAGCAAAACCGAAGTACGAGCTTTCCTAGGTCTTGTTGGGTACTATCGCAAGTATATACCAGAATTTTCGGTAGTTGCTGCGCCTTTATCCGACCTGTTAAAAGGGAAGTCCAAGAAAGGAACTATAATATGGAATAATAACTGCGAAAAGGCATTCATAGAATTAAAGAACACTTTAATAAAGAAGCCTGTACTTTACAGTCCAGACTTTCAAAAACAATTTATCATTCAATGTGATGCCTCAAACTTAGGAATAGGTGTAGTTTTATCTCAGAGAGATCAAAATGAAAATGAACAC
>CM075854.1:52036192-52106192 GCA_037975125.1 Latrodectus hesperus | reverse complement strand
TGTTTTCAAGTATGGATATGTATTTTTATTCTATTTTTTAGAAATAAGAGTAAATTTGTTGCGATTTAGATCTCATAGAAATTTTATTTCAAAATATTCTTAGAATTTTAAAGATGATAAAAACACAAACATGGATAAGAGGGAATACTTATTACAATAAAATATTTTAAGAGATTTCTTAATATACAAAAAAAATCCTTCTGTTGACTATCATTTGATGAATGTCTTTTTATTGAAGTTTGCAACAAAAGAATATTCCGAATTTCAGTGTTTGTAGAATAAATAAAAGAAAATGAAAAGAATGTACAATTTTATTAAAAATATTAAAAAGAGAAATAATTACATCAATGAAATATATACAAAATTTTATTTATGATAAATCTAAACACTATGAAATATTAGGTACACAAAAAGAGTAAACATAATTAATTGAAAACAGATTAAATAACGCTTCTGCAATAACAGAAACAACAAAACTTGTAAAACTTAGCAATGTAAAAAACTATAAATTTTGTAATACTTTTTCTAATACTTAACAAATTTTAATTAATATGCATATTGTGTGTGGGCTTAGAGGTGTTTTTCTTTTAGTTCCTTCCAAAAATAGAAGAGTTTGACAATTTTTTTTTATCTAATTAGAATAAATCCAAGAGAAGTATGGCATATAATTAAAAATACAACTAATTGTTTGATAATCAAATATTTTAATACAATTGAAGACATACAAGAAATCAAATGAAATAGTGAAAGATAAATTGTAATTGAAATATATTATTTTTTGAAAAAATGTACAATTAACAAATTCATCAATTCTGAGTGAAAAATGAACCCATAATATAAGTGGTTCATCATGAAGATATAGGTTATAATAAAGATGGATACTGCAACATTTACGCCAATATTTAAACAACTGGTGCATAAAAAATATTTTTTATTCTGATAATTCTAATTCATAATCTGATCATATTTTGTAAAGAAAACATAGTATTTCATAGGAATATAAGGTTTACTTTTCTTATGATTAGAATTTTAATACACAATAAATTTTTGTATAACAGATTTTTAAATTTGATACTGATTTCGTAAATACTTAGTTAAACTTTAATCCACATACCTGCTAAATATTTCTAAGCAATTTCAAAGCTCTCCCAAAAAATAAGGTCAAAGTAATTACATAACTTACATAAATTAAAAATAAGGACAAAGTAATAATACAATTAGTTTACTGTTGGGGTTATAAATCTTGTTTGTGGAGCTTATTTTAATTTACATATTTCTTGCAAATTATGAAAGTCACTATGTAACTAACTTCAAACATTTCCAGATCATATGAAATGATCATCTTTTTGGTGGAAAAAAAAATTCTTCAAATTTAATAAAACATATTTTAATATATATCTGTTTCATGATATTAATCTTCACAAAAATGTAGATTGATTAAATTGTATTTAATTTCCTAGTACAGTTTAAATGTTTTCAAAGCCTCCTAATGATAAATAAGATAAAAATTAAAATGTTAAGTAAATGCTATTTATCATAAAATATAAGGACAACATTGATTTACCAATTGAAAGCTATTACACACTGTTGTTTTCAAAAGGAGTCACATTTTTTGACCATATGAAAGTTTGATTAAGAGATAAATAATTTTTATCCCTTTCACATTGATATAAATTAATTATTTTTTCATTATTCACTATTAATCACATTAAATGTTTAATATAAGCAACGGAAAATTTTTAATTTCACAATGCAGCATAGAAATAACTTATCTCACCTTGAAAGGGAAAACAGAATAACTTTGAATTGAATTTACAGGAATTTTTTCACACTGGTGTCAGTAAAATTAATTTGAAAGATATTTTCATGTTCTGAAAAAATTACTATGTTTGGCGAACAAAAAACTACTGCATTTGAGAATAAATTCTTTGGAATTCACTCTGAATAGGTAGGTATGAGTATAAATCAATCTTTTCACTAAAAACATTTCTATACAATTTAAGACATTCTAAAAAAAAATTTAAATAATAAATTTGATATGTAAAAAAGATTTTGCATATTATTTAAATACAGTATAAAAAATAATAATTGAACTCAGCAATATATTTATATTATAATATAATTTTAATATTATAAAATTTAATAACATAATTTTTATAATAGCATGTGCAAAAAAGAATTGAACAAAAAATACTTAATATAACAGCAAAATATAATATTTCAATCATGAGAATATTACACATATTTCTGATTGAAATTTCAAATAAAATATTTACATTAAATTTGATTTTTGAACAGATGTGAATATTTCAACAAGTCACATTTTTATTAATACTTAATTAGAAAAAATTATGGCATTTTATTAATAATAGATAAGTAGTAAAATAACTTTTAAAAAGAAAGAGAAATAATAGTTAGTATTTGAAGCTATTGTAATAGCTAGTATTTGAAGTTTTTCAATAAACTTGGAATTCTAAGTTTCAAACACAAAATTATTAATTTAGTTAAAACATTTCATAATTTAAACAACAGAACAACTTAAAGAAACACAAATATCAAAAAATATATCTAAACGAACATTTTAAATTTTTTGACTCAAGATAAAACAATCAGGTGAAAATAGAAAAAAAAGGTAAAACGCTTATTTTTCCGAAATCTTTAAATCATTTAATTCTTTGGCTGTGCTCTCTGAAATTTGGTTATTTTCATCTTGATTCCTAATATTAGGTATTAATAACTGCAAATTAGACACTGTACAATTAACAGTTTGAATATCGTCTTTATTCTGTTTCACATAATTTTCTTCATTTAAAGGATTTGAACTACTAATACTTTCTGATGAAACCAGTTTATCACAATTAGATACAGTTCTTGAAGAAAAATTATCTTCATGACTTGAACAGTTACTGTTGCCAAAATTTTTAGTGTTACTATCTTTAGTAATAACAGAATAAGGATTAATGTCATCTTCAATAATTTCTGATAAACTCACAGTTCCAGTTAAAACATCATGAACCTACATAAGTAAATGAAAAACTTAAACTATAAATTCCAAAACGTATTTAATAACTGTTTTATTCATATTTTTAATTTGTAATAACTAAATTAAGTCATACAGTAACAAGGCTTCAGCAAAATATATATTTCAATACTAATAATAAGCAAATTAGAATTAGTACAAGGTTTACAGAAGAGTTTCAACTTTATAATTAATTTTTGAAGAACATAATGCAAAAGAATTGTGACAAGTGCAGATAAATTACTTACTTTATTCCTCACCTGTACAAATACCCTTAGTTGCATAAAGCAATTAGATTTAAATAATTTAATAAGTAAAAAATTTTAGTTGTATAAAGCAATTAGACTTAAAAATTTTAATGTGAAGATTTTAAACAAAAACGGATTTAAAGATCAAAATCTAAATTGTGCCGGTGGACAAAATATAAAGGAATGTTATACTAGTCTAGAAGAAGCATGTGATTCTGTCGTTAACAATGCTCCACTTAAGAAATGGTAGCATTTCTTTTTTAACACCAATTCTAAACAACACCATTGAATAACACTTGCTGCACAGAAAGTAATAATCTTATTTACACAGATAGAGAGGCTAAAGTAATTTCATGATTCTGTTCTTATTATGATTCTTTCTAATTAAATAAACAATTGAGAGGCAAATATTTCTTAAGATATGCCATAGTACAAGTAATAATACGTTTTAATATGACCATGGAAAAAAGAGCTTAATTATCAGTAACTATTGTCTTACAGAGATAATGGTAAAAGTTATGAAAGAAAATTACATAGAAAACTTTAAGTTCTTTTGTAAGTGAAAAATAAGTAATTTTGGTTGCCAATATTTTCTTCTTAACTCTCACATGTAATAAAACACTTATACATTAATTTATTATCAAACATATTAGTTACCAAGTAACTAGCCTAAATAATTTATAAAATTAAAATACTCAGTTCATAGAAAATATGTATTTATGAATAAAAGTAAACATAATTCCTAGATTATTACTTTAAAAAGCTATAAACTAAATATGAAATTTCAATTCACATTAAAGTGTAAAACTGGCATACTGAAATATGAAAATAAACATTTAATTGCATTTATTACAATTTTTATTCACAAAATTAAAAAATTTATTCTGTAAGATATAAACATATTATATAAATTAATAGAAAAGTATTTTTTATTTACAAATTTTTTATGAAAATTTTCAGGACAAGAATAGCAACTCTAGAATGGAATATTTATAAAAAAAATGTCTTTTTTGGTCAATATAACACTGCATTATCACTCTTATCTCTTTCTAAAAATTGTATTGTGTTAATCCAGATCATATTTCATCATTTTTATCAACAGTTAACAAAAATAAGGTAAGGTACAGTTGTTACATTAACCCTTTATCTACCATCAGTACTTCTTATATAGATCTCAGAAAGTTCAGGAATTAGCAATATTAATTAGATCTGTGATGAATTTAATGGTAGCTAGCAGAACAAATTACCTTGAACTACATAGACTAGTCATTCAATATTTCAAAATTGAACTTTTAAACTTCAATTCCATCAGAATAAAAACATTTTATACATAAATATTTAAAAAGTAAAGTGTAGTTTTAAATTAAAGCATTAAATAACTTACTTACAGAACATCGGTTTGACCACTAGTAACAAATATTTCCCCTCTTATTTTTAAAGACTAAAAACAAATCAGTTATAATAATGACAAGTATGAATGAAATCTGGAAGTAATGTCATAAAAATGCAGCTGGGGAACTTTAAATAGGCCATGGTCATGTCCTAAAAGTGAAATAATACCTTAAGGGTGGCAGGCCAAATAGTGGGGTCTTCTGCTTGTTCCCTCTTCTAAATTACAAAGACTCCTGTCTTGCTACTTCCACCTAACTGGTAGAACCTAACTCTGGACTAGGAACAAGGAAGTATGTGTGCTGGAGAAACAAGTTTGTTGTACAAGCACATTTATGATTTATTAACCTCAGATTTCTGTAGTCCGGAATATCTATAGTTGACGAATATTTCTATGGTACCTTATATTCCCTTTTATTTCAGAAGATGAATGTATATTTGAATATAATTTGCACAAACATATATATGAAATAACAAAATGAGTATATCAAATTTTAAATAGTTAAATGTAATAATTGTTACATTAAAATTTATATGCAATGAATTTTCATACAAATTATTAAATTTAGCAGCCCTATACCATCAAAGTTGTGCTACATATAAAGACCACACGTACAGTATGAAAAATCAGATCTCATGAAAGATTTTTGTCACAAAAATAGTCCAATTTCCACAAAATTCACCTTTGCCACAGAGAAAATGATTAACATAATATATAAATACCTAAAATGAGTAAAAGTTGTCTCCAATTACAGCAAGATTAGTGACCAATTTAAGACAAATTTCAAAAATACAGTAGAGAAAACCCCAAAACTAGAGATATAGACATATGTACAAATTACAAAATTTCATGGCATGCATACTGACTATTCTAGAGAAATATGCACACACACCGCCATATATATTAGGTTTATCTTGCATTTCCCTTTGGTGCTAAGTGAATTCCAATTTTTAGTTACCTTGAAAAAAAGTAATGCTGCAAGATTTGGATTCTGGAAATGGCATAGGATTTGAAAGAGAAAATAATCAAATTGAAGCATATAGGGATGCTTGACTAAGCATGTCATGTATGTTTGACTAAACATTCACGACATGCTTTCATTTACTACATGGAACAAAAATTACCCAAGGAGCATTGAATAATGACATTAGTGTTCTCAACAGATGAGAATCTGAGGAATTGTAACCTGAATATCCTTTTACAGATTGTCTATTATGTATTTCGTTCTAGTCCTCAGATTGTTTGAGCAAGATTAAAGCTCTCTGACACCATATTTGAAAGCTACGAACAAAGTTGAAAGCCCAGAAATTGCCTGAAAAATACAGATAGAGAATGGAACAAAATAACTATTTTCGCTTTTCTTCAATGAATGATTTCCTTTTTATATTACCACATTTGAGTTCACTCTTGAACTATTTGCTTTCAAGTTTTGTTCAGTGAAAAAAATTTTTAATTTGATTACCCCGATGGATATAACACTTATTGGCATGAGATGAAGAAACTGGTAAGTTTTCCAAGTGGAATTTTGAAGATAATTATATAGTTCAGGAAGCTTTCAACACTTGTGGAATTGTATTTGTGACTTTCATCTCAACAAGATGCTGAGCATTTTCCTATCATAGCTATAACAATGCTCCAATTAATTTTACCAACAGTGGTTTCTGGCTTAGAAAATGGAAATTTGAGAGTGGTAATAGCCTGTATAATCACATATAACTTAAACTCATTGGAAAACGCCTGGGAACATAGTTCGCAAAATATAAGCATAAAACTTGAATTAAGGTTTTGTTGCTGAGTAGAAATGAGCTATTGAGTAGGTATTGAATAACTTAAAATCCAACACTTTTTCGAAGTTTTGTAGAAAGTATAAAGAATTATATTTTCCATTCTCATTAGCAAAAATTTCAACACCATTAATTAGTAAGAAACATGGATTTATGTTTATATGTAATTTGAAATATTATGCTCATATTTTGACATTCATAATAGTTTGCATGTCGCTCAAACAGCTCTTTTTGCACACAAGGTTTATTAGACTAGGATCTGTGGTTAAATGTGGATTCTAAACCAATACTAACATCCAAAAAGGTATATGAACCCATGAGATTAATCCTTAATGAGAAGTATTTTATGAAAATAAATTTTATTAAAACAGTTGTATTGTACATTAAAGAACAATGCATAAAATAAGATTTCATGCATTGTCCTTTATTTATATCTATTTGAGTAATTAAAATGGTTAAGTGCATGGATATTGCTATATTTGTACAATTATTTTGGTAATTTGTAAAGAACATTTTTGTTGAGCCCTATATATGGATTTTTATATTGAATACTAATAAATTCCAAGAGTAAGTACACACTTTTAAAATATTATTTCAGGTCACAAATCAAATTCATTATAGTATTTAAAAAACAGTATTCAATAAACATTTTAAGTTATGCCAATTATACACACATATTTATCCTAATCACACATAAATATATGTGAATGTAAACTATCATATGTATGCTAAATTCATATTTATAAAGCTTTGATTTAAAAATACTATAAATCACTCACTTTTGTTAGAGATACGGGTTATGGAATAGAGAAAATATGTTCTGTTACTGGAAGTAAATTTTTAAGTACATTTATTGCCAGTATTATTTAAAAAAAGCCAAATCATTAAGAATTCACAAGAAAATATTATAAGTTATTTTACTTTATATCAGTACATTATTTAAAATTATGATAATTTTGAACAGTTTCTTTTTAGCATTGAATAATATTTTATATTTTAGTAGTAAAATATTTTATATTTTAATTTTATTAAAATATAAAGAATTTATATTTTAGCAGTAAAAATAATTTTATGTTTTAGTTACACAGTAATAAAATAGTTTAATAAATAAATGAAAAATAAACACATAAATGATACAAAACACAACAAAATCCTCTAACAAAACTTGTTTTATAATCTTAAAAAGTTAATAAGTCATGCTGTAGAGTAAAAAAGAAATCATTAAATATATACTAAATCATTACATAAGGAGGAAAAAACTTAAATACTTGCAACATGTGAATAAGAAAGGATTGCATTTCAAAATCAATAGTTCATTAGAAATGTGTCATTCTTTATTCTGATAAACAGAGAATACTTTATCTATATACAGTCACAACCTTCATAAATGTTCACATTTAAGAACATAGTAGTCATTTTATGCAATTATTAACAAACAAATACTTATTTTCATCTAACAGCATGATTTTAAAAAATGTAAAAGTTGTTTAGAAAATAACAATATATTACTCTCTTCAATCCTGCCAGTGCCAAATATATTTCTTCTTCATGCAATAAATTTTGACAAATAATAACTTCTTTAAGCTTATCTAAATGTTGACTCATTCGTTCAGCAGCACAATTTTGAATTGCTCTCAGTTCTGAAATTTCTTCTTTTAAAGCAATGATGAATGAAAAATCCTGGAATCAAAATGTAATCAAGAAATTCAGATAAAAAATAATCAAGAAAAATTCCTTTATTGCATATTGAAGCACTAAAAATATTTTTAATATTTTGTATAATTTCGAAAAAAACTAGTAAATAAATTGTCTGGGATAATTAATTTTCATTCAGCAAGTAAATATTACACAATAAATCTGAAATCAAGAGATTGTAAGTATTAAAAAAAATTAGAAATACTGAACTAATTTTCACTTTTTATAAGTAAAATTAAGACTTTTGATGAATAAAAAATAACTGTACATAAATTATACTAAACTGATTATTTTGCTACACTAAATTTTTCCAAATATAATTGTTATTTTAAAAGAATATGCATAAAAATTATATTATTCTTTCAAAAACCACAATTCATTATGTTATATCATAATTTATTTTTATTTAACTGACTTTTTACTTAACTGTTATTTCATAATTTCATAATTTATTTAACTGAATTAAAGATAATACAACTTCATTAATACAAAAGGCATATGTTCTTCAAATTATGGAACTGTTAAATGCTTACTTATGAAGTTCATTTAATAATAAAAAATAAGGTAGGTCAAAGAGTGAAAACTAAAAGATTTTTATACTATACACACATACTTAGGATATAAGAGTCATTAAAAATATGTCATCAAAAACATAATACCAGAGCAGTTAAAAAAAATTTTAGGGCAAGGTTTACCGTTTACCTGTTTTCATATTGCCTTTAAATAACATATTTCTAATGTCATTTTCAATAAATATTTATATTAATTAGAAGCTAAGTAAATTATACACTGGCATTATAAAATCAAGTTGCTGTAATATTAATCACCTTCCAGCGAATGTTTATTATTTTTCTGGAAAAACTATATGCTAATTCTTCCAAAAAAAGCTACATTTTTTCAAAGAGATAATAATGCTCAAATTATTACAAAATTTTCAAGTTAACTTTTCTTTAAAAAATGAACTTAACGTTTTTTATAAGTGAAAACAAAAATTACAAATATTGGTATGAAATTAATATTCTACTAATTTTAATTATAGATTTTATAATCATACCCATAATTTTTAGTTCTTAATATACTACCATTAGTCATTCAGATCAGTTTGAATAAAGGAACTAAGCACTGATAAACTTTAAAGAAACTACTGAAGACACTTGGTTAGTTTCAGTTAGAATGAGATTTTAAAAAACATTTTTACTGGAATATTTTTTTTTTTTTGTTCAGTAAAATTTCATTTATAAAGTTAAATCTTTTCTGAATTTAATGAAATTAATTCTGAAAAAAGTAGGTCTAAGTAAACTTTAACAATTTTTTTTATATTCATGAATTTTACTGAAAAAAAAACAAAGGTAAAAAACTTTATTCTTTATTTGGATTAATGTCCAAAATATTTTTGAATATAAAGGCTAGAAGATAGGAAACAGAGATTGAAATTAACCAAATAAAAATAAGAAACATAGCTTATGAAAAACATGAAATTAGATATTAACAGGCTCTGCTTATTACTATGAATCACATATTTCATGAAATAATAACATATTTAAAGAAATAATGAAATGTGCAACTATATTTTAGTCAGTCTCTCTACAGTTAATTATTTTCAACAAATTTTAAATATTTGATAGCATTGAAAAAAGCATTAAAAAATTGTGAATACACATGCAAAATTCTAAGATTAATTTTTCCATTATTTATCATATTTAATAGCAACTAAAAATGAATAAATTTTCATGTTATTTAAGTCTTACTATAATAAGAAACAACTATTTTCTCAATCATCAAACAGCTTTAGAGTTTAAAATATACCAACCTAAAAGTATAGAATGTACTCTCTGAACCTGTTAATGTAAATATAACTGATTAATCATTTGAAATAAATTAATAAAACTTAAATAGTTTCATTGGAAAGGAATACTTTTTTATCCAGACTAATAAAGATAACTCAAATACAATGTTTAGTGTAAACAAGAATTTACTGAATGGTTCTATTTTGGTTCTGATTTTTTTAAATATATGCATCACAGCAGGTAAATATTTTTTCTGACATACAGCAAAAGTATTTTTGTTTAGTTTCATTTAACTGCCCATTGGTAAAATAGACCCAAAACTTACACAAAAATATAATAATCAAATAAATTGTGAGCAAAACACAGATGAACTGATTATCAAATGTTTTCTAGCTTATTTTATTCTATTCAGAGGCAAAATTAATGTCTCCATGTTTTTCTATAAAATGATTTCATCCTTCTGACTTTCATAGTAAATCAAATTTCTAACTTAAAAAATAACATGAATACAATTTGCACTAGTTTGTAGCTCAAATAAATTATTTCATTTCAATTTAATCATTTTAATAAGCTTATGGTAACTACATGTATTTAATACATTTGCTGTGGATTATAAATTAAACTTGTTACAATATACAATTAACTGTTTTAAATTGTGATCTATATATCAATGATTATTTTTAAAAACTCAGGTTATTTTAATCAGGATTTTAATGAAACTGACTAAAATTAGTTAAAATTTCCTTAACTGCTAAAGAAATACAAATCATATTAAAAAGAATTAAAACTTAATTGTCTCGGTATACAGTGCCTTCATTAGTTTCCTATTAAAAATATATGAAAGAATAACATTTTTACTTCAGAACCACAGCAATAACAAAATAAATCCTAATTTTACAGTCTTAAGTTTATGTTAAATTAAAAAAGTTATTAATCAAATACATATAAGATCACTAAATTAGTAAAATAAAACAATTCTTTGCTAAAGATATAAATCCAAAAATTCACTTTAACTATAAAATTGAGAAATTGTATCAATGCACATTAATATTCACAGTAAATATTTGCATTTTTAAAATTACGTACTAAAAAATTAGGATAAAATTATGAAATTCAATAATTATTTTAAAGGCACAAATAGCATCAAAACTTTGCTTTGAAAGCAATATAAAATTACATTAAGATTCGAATTTTATCTATCCTGCAACATAAAGTCTTAATTAGTAACAAAAACATAAATGATAGAATTAATTAAAAAATGCTGAAATAGTATGGGAAATAACTTTTTAACATCATTTCAAAAGGCGTTTCAATTTATATTAAAAGACAGCATTTATTACACAAAACTGGGTCTGAAAGAGTAGCAACATCTTTTTAATAATTAATTTAACTTTTGTTTTCAATACTTTTGCTTCTTAAAGTTTAAGTGAACAAAATATATTTGCAATATTTTAATTAGAACACTAGATTAAGTGGCAAAACAAATTAATAACCCAGAGCAAATAATTGTGGGATAGCAAAATGGTAAATTGGAAGCATCTGTAAGACAATAAAACCTTAATTTAAGTGAAAATAAAATTTTAGTTTTAAAGTTTTTCTTTAAAGAGGTTAATGTGAAAGAGGTTAATCAGCACAGCAGAGAATATAATTTTAAATCAGTAACAGAGACATTATATTATTAACACTTTGTAAAAAGATCTATTAAGTGCTATGCAATAATGTTGATAAATGGAAGCATTGATTTAGATAAAAATGTATTTAAAAAAATCTGGATTTTTTATATTTTACATGTAATGATATATGAATTCAGTATATCAAAAGAGAAAATATTAAAAACCATAAATTTCACTATGACACAGAATTAAAAAAAAATGAAAAACTGTTAGAGTTATTAGAATGTGTAACAAACAGAAGGAAGAATACTTTTCAAGGTATTAATTGAATTACTAAAACATACATGTTTTGATAATTAAAATGCATAAATAAAAATCAGCAGCATGGGAGTGCTTTAATATAAATTCAATTACAAGTCTCAACTAAAATTAAATATTAAAAAATTCATCTCATTTTTCATACAGCAATCACATGTTTAAAATGTGAAAATAAGAAAAATAACTATTACTCAAAGACAGCAGTTATTCCAAATTATCAGTGAATGATATGAAATATTATGCTATGAAAATTCATAATATACTTTTTCCCATATAATGAAATTTTGATTACCTAATATTAAACTATACTCATAGCATTTACACTTAATATATAAGAACTTGTATGATTAAAATTTCAAAATTTATTAATATCTCAGAAGTTTACTAAACAGATAAGTAATAATTATTAACTACTTTGCTTTTAACAATTATTTGTTAGTATTAATAAATACAAACAACTCAAACAGATAACAATAAAAATATCTCACTTTATTTGAAATATTATCATCCTTCATATGTAACTCATTTTTGGAATTTTGAGAAGCAGGAACAAGTGGAACCATTTCTCGGTAAGTATCTTCTGATAGCGCTTGAGTATTTTTTAAGTATCCCAAATTTTCAGTGAACTCAATAGCTTGATTAAAATTATTTTTGCTTTCCATAACATTTCGAATTGAAGTTCGAGGAAAAGTAAAAGAGCCGCTACTTTGATGATAAGGAGCAGTTTTATCAAAAATATCAATATCAGGATTAATATCATTTTTATCTAAGGTTTCCTCACATGATTCTTTCTCTGATGGAATGTAAGTTTTAGCATTGGAACCTTAAAATGAATGTTTTATTTTAGTAATAAATTAACAAAATGGGTCAAAAAATACACAGCAAAAAAAATTTAATAAGCATATACATAGTGTAAATCTTGAATTATAAGAAAAACACTTTAAGAAAAAATAAAACAAAAATAAGCAATATTTCCTATATACAAAGTAATAGTTTTATCAGTAAATGAATAACAATACATCTTTTATGATTGAAACATGAAAATTACACAACATAAACTTAGTTATAAAAATATTGTAAAAATCTAACAAAAGTATAGAAAATCATTAGAAAATTTCATCACCATGTACTAGTATATAAATTTCAAAATGCCATGAATTTTTAAAAATTAGTCACATACACAATCAGTCAAAAATTGCAGACAAAATGCAAAATTATTATATTTCAATTAAAAAATATCATTAACTTTTTGCAATACTTAGAAGAGTTTTTTTCCTCATCAAAATGATTAATTTGAATATAAGATCTAGTTTTTAGAACTAGGAAACTTTATATCAAATTTTAGACTTCTGAACTGAATTACCTCCTTTGGCTTCAATTTTGTGCATTCTAAAAATATTTTATTGCATGAATATATTACTTAAAAAAATTTTAGATGAAATACGAGGGTTACTCTGAAATTTTTGAGATACGCCCAGACAAGAATTTACAAAATAAAAAGAACAGTTTAATTTTAAAGTACAAAGTATCTTAACACAGAAGACGGTTTTTTACTGACTTACTTCACTTGTTTAGTGTGGAATAAATTTTAAACAGAAGAGAAAATGGAGTTGACGCAAGAACATTTTCGCGATATGATTTTCTACGATTTCAAAGCAGGATTAAATCAAGAAGAATGCGTTCAACAGATGGTTTAGAGAATTTAGAAGAGGTCACAATTTTCTTCAGGATAAAGAACACACAGGAAGGCTGCCGTCGGCAGTAATCCCAGATTATGTGTCTGCCACATGAAAAATGTTAATGGATGATAATCGCTGTACCTATCAAATGATACAGAAGGAACTTAACATTGGATCGGCAGCCATACACAAAATCATTCATGAAGAATTACATATAAAAAAAGTAGTTTGCCGTTGGGTTCCCCATAATCTAACTGAGCATCAAAAAGAGGAGCGTGTCAGAATCAGTAAAGAAACTCTTAATATGCTGAATAATGGTGGCCACCGCATCATTACTAAAATTGTAACAGGTGATGAAACATACATACCATTTTTTGACGTTCCAACACGTCAAGAAAGCAAAGTATGGGTCTTTGAAGATGATCCCACGCCGACAATGGTGAAAAAACAACACGAACTGAAAAAAGTGATGTATGCCGTTTTCTTCAGAAATACGGGATTGGTCAAAGCCATCAAGTTGGAATGACAGAAGACAGTAACAACAAACTGGTATACCACTAAATGTCTTCCAGAAATTCTACAAGAGCTGAATGTTAGGGGACTAATGTTTCACCATGACAATGCATCTTCACATACAGCCGCATTAACAGTTGAGTTTCTTAAACAAAAACATATTAAAGTGATCGAACATCCACCGTATTCACCTATGAGCGACTTTTGGTTATTCTTTAATCTAAAAAAGAACTTACGTGGACGTCGTTTTCATTCAAAAGAAGAGATTGATGTGGCTATAAATGCATTTTTTCATCTATTTGAGGAAATGAATGGCTTGAGGCATTTAATGTGTGGAAAATTCATCTACAAAAGTGCATTGATGCTGGAGGAGACTACTTTGAACACACCTAAAATTCTGTAAGTATAACTTTAAAAACCTAGTTGTATCTCAAAAATTTCAGAGTGACCCTCGTATACCAGAACAGTAAATAAAATTGAATAAAACTCAGAAATGAGCATGAGCTCACTCAATATTTCTCTAAAACGTAATCACACTTTATAAGTATTTCTTTACTTAAAAGTGTGAAAGATAAAGAAATATAACTCAAACATAAAAATAATAATAATAAATATAGCGATTTGAAAATATTATGTGGAAAGAAGCGAATGATTCATCATTTAAGGAAAATTTGCTAATGAAAATTTTAGTATGTTAAACTAATTTTTCAATAGAATCTTAATGCCTTGCTCATTGTAAGAAAACATATTTTTTCTAAAAATTATAAAGTGTTTTACTTTACGTTATGTAAAAATTAATGACAATATTTAGACAAATGAGATTAAGAATGAAATAATTTAAAGTCGAATTATGATTACTTTTAAAGCATTGTCTATTAATAATTCTTACAAAGGGGATAGTATGAATATCTGTTCCTCATATTAGAAACTAGAAATTAGATTTGATATTGATTTGATATTCTGCATTCGATTTTTAATATGTAGTAGCTTACCTTTTCCCAAATAGAGTTAGTGATCAAAACAATATGAAAATATTAAATAGCTGTAACATATAAAACCTGATTTTAATATAAAAAAGAAATCAAACAGAAAAAAAATTTTTTTATCATTTTTCTATTTAGGCAGGTCTACAAAAATGTTGTAATGAAAAGAAAGTAATAAACTGTTAAGAAATAAAAGTTAATGCTGAAAAATGTTTACCCCAAAAATAAAAATATAAGTGTAGTTAAAAAAAATAAAATCATTTGATTTAAAATTTTACTACATAATTTTAAAATTTTAAACTGCTAAAGTCGCATAAAAATATAATACATTAAACGTTATTATCAAAAAATCTTACAGAAGCAAAAATATTGTAAGGCATTTTATATAAAATGTTGTGAAGTTTTACATTATAAATTAATTAAACTTAACACATATTCATTAGAAATTCAGTATAATTTGCTTTGCTTCAATACACATTTAAAATAATTTTAAGCAGAGAAGAGAAAATCCTAAAATCACCAAAACTACAATCTTCAGAATATGAAGAACAATCTTAAGAATTGTTAGTATAAGCTATGTTAAAAAGCTCAATAGTTAAACAATTTAGAAATAATTCAAGAATTCTAAGTAATATCCCTCGATACAAAAGTTTATTCACATTTAAATAAGATAATAAATATATATCTATGCTTATTTAAATAATTTCATAAACATCATTCATTTTCATCATTCAACAATTGCAAGTCATAATTTGAAAACCATTGTTGATATAATTTAAGTGATTTATATCATATTTATTGAAATAACATTAAATATCTTCTCTTCGATGAATTTGAATAAAAATCAATAAAATCAATAACAAAAATAAAATAAAAAAGGCAAATTATAATAAAAACAATTATGTGGTGTATAAGATCTCACCATTTGAAAATGCTTGTAGACGTAAATGAGATACAAACGGAATGCTCAAAGACTTTGGCCGCACTTCACTAGTTTTATTCAAATTAGTAGAAACTTTATTAGAAGACTTCATATAGCTAAATAAAGATAAAAGTTATGAAAAATTTTGATATCTTTTGTTTCAGAGAAGAAAAATTTCTGAAACTTATACTTGAAAACTTAAATAACATAGGTGATTTTGTAACAGTAAAAAATTAATACAAAATAAAAGACACAAGGATAAGAAGAAATAATCTTATTAAGTGAGTTTCTCATGTGTTTTCTTATCATGGGTGACAAAAGGGAAGACATCAGTTAATATAGCAGATTTGCCATATACAGATCATTGGTGGTAATCTCAATGACGAATCACAAATGTTCAGAACTCACATAAGACTATTGTATCATGCACCCTACATAATTCTTCAAGAAGTTCACTCTGCAAAGCAGAGCAAAGAGCGAAATTCAAAGTCGCTCAACTGCAACAATCAATGAAGATAACTGCATGAAAAACAAAAACATAAGAATACAAGCAGTTATTTCAAGAACTTCATATCTACCAAAACTACTGGACAGAATTTGTATGATGTAACTATTTATGAAAGGAAAGTCATTCCAAAGTTGTTAGCAGAGCAGAAAAATCATAAAAATGCACTTGTATTAAAACAAATAGCTGGATGGTAACAGGTAGTGAGGTCTGACACACAAATCATGCTTTACATTACTTGAGATCTATAACATGTGTTCATCTGCCAAATATCAGTTGTATAATTCTTTTAAAGAATGGAAAAATATGTATCATGATGAAATATGATATCTTAGTGTAGCTAAGATCAACTGATAGACAAAGGTAAGCATTATGGCCATATTTTCCCAGAGTTATCCTTCAGAAACTGTTTCTAGAAAACATCCTCTCTTCATACAGATCATGTTTTGTTTATATAGCAATAGTTCATAGATATTTGAATAAACAGTGTAGTGTCTGTTCTGTAGAAGAAAGCACATCTCTAACAAATACATTTATTTAAAAATTAAAGTTATTGATTAATAGTATAGTAGATTAAAATTACAATTAATAGAATTTTGATTATGGTCCTACATGGCCAACAGAACAAGCACCCAAGGAGAGCCAGCTAAACCACCTCGTTCGCTGGTCAAAGACAATCTCTCTCTCTCTGCCAGAGCGGACTCCATCCTCTCCTCTCTCCCAATGACTACAGAGCCATCATGTGAAGAGAATGAGGAGTATCCTAACACTAAACCCTTCCCGCAAGTTTTGGGTTTATGTTCCACATAAATACATAATTGAATTAAATATGTTACGATACAAAAGAGTAACAGACTTAATATTTTTGCAAACAATTAAAGAAATATTAAACATAAAATAAATATGAACTTAGAATTAGAAAATAATTTTATGTATATAGAAAAAGTTATTTGCAAAGGAGTTACTTTAAATTCCCAAGTATGCACAGAATAATCAATATTAATAATTAGTTTTATAAAAAAATATAAAACAATAATAAAATAAACCTATCCACTAAATATACAAATTAAAATTAATGTAAACAAACAATATACCAGTAAAATTTATGTAAATAAACAATATACCAGTACAATTAATGTAAACAAACAATATACTAAATACAAAGATGCAAATAAAATAAAATATTTTTAGTGAAATATATTTACATATAAATAGTTTTTACACTAAACACTAAAGTCAGTTTTATTTGGAAAAAGTTTAGATAAAGCATCTGCATGAGGCATCTTAGCTCTTGCACAATGTTTAATAGTTATATCTCTGAAGAGCAAACACTCACCTCTGAAGATGAGGTGATTGAAGTGCACATTTGGTCAAATATGGTAAGGGATTGTGATCACTATAAAACTCAATTTCGGAACTAAAAATTATTGATTCATACCTTTTTAACGACCACACTATTGCATAAGGATCATGTTCAATAAGACCAAGATTGTTGCATTTTAGTCAATTTTTGACTAGCATATGAAATTGGATAAATCTTATCATTGGCAAGTTGAGACAAGCAAGCACCAACTCCTACCTGAGAAGCATCAGAGTAAACTATGAAAGGTTTACCTAGTGATGGAGTATGAAGTGAAGGTGCCTTAACTAGGGCTTGTTTTGGAGATATAAAGACTGTGTCATGTACTTCAGTCCAGGGAATATTGTCAGGCACATGTTTCTTAGTAAGCTCAGTTAATGGATATACTAATTCAGAATATTTAGGAATGTACTCACGATAGAAGTTACACAACCCTAACACACTTCTAAGATCCTTTTTGGTTGTTGGTCTTTTAAGTTGCTGTATAACTTGCACTTTTTCCGGATCAGGTTGATGTTCTCCATAGCCAATAATATGTCCTAACAACCTGATACGAGGCTTGGCAAAATCACAGTTGTTTATATTAACAGTAAAGTTGAGTTCCTTTAATTTTCCTAAAATAATATTTAGATGCAATAAATGTTCTTCTAAATTATTCAAAAATATAGCTATATCGTCAATGTAAACACATGAAAATTCCTTAAAATAAGATAACGCTTTATTTATCACCATTTGAAATGTAGAGGCGGTATTTTTCAATCCAAACGGCATAACTTTGAAACGATATTAAGATCTATGGATTTTGAATTAGGTAAAATCACATCTTGCTTCCTCTACTGGAATAGCCCAGTAACCCTTCAGTAGATCCAATGTGGAAATAATATTAGCCTTTCCAATACAATGAATTAATTGCATTGAATCTTCTATAGGAAAGTCATCCATTTTTGTCACAACATTAAGAGATCTGTAGTCGATAAACATCGTAATTCCTCCACGCTTTTTGTTAACACTTACCACCAAATATACCACCGCTATTTCAGCCGAGCTCTCTTCTATGAGATCTAATTCCAATAGTCCATCAATCTGGTCATCTATTTGGGACTTAAGAACCTCTGGAATTCTATAAACATAAGGCTTTTACGTTCTTTCCCTTCTTCTAATATGATCTTATGTTCAACAACTTTGTTTACTGAAAATGTAAAAATAGCCAAAGTCTTATAATGACGTAATAAACCCAAAATCTTTTCCCTGTCATCTCTAGATAAATGTTGCATGCGTACATTTTTCAAAGGATCTTCGGTATGTAATTTACAAGTAAGTCTTGAAGTTAGTAAAGAAGCATGAATTTCATCAAATTCTTAGTTATCTTCAAAGATAATTCCCACAGCATTGACTCTTGAATAATATTTTCTGATCTTGTTTACATGGCAATGTCTAATATTTCCATCTGGAGTGTTTAACTTTATGGGAGTTAGGTGGATAGTGTTCAACTACTTCACCAGGACCTGTCCATTGTTAGAAGAGTCTGGAATCAATAAATAAACCTGATTACCCAGCTTAAATTCTCGGCCCGGTGATTGAAGTAGTCGGTGTAGGCTTGTTGTTACCCAGCAGCTATCAATGAAGCTTGTACGGCGGCTCTTTCAAAATTTATCCTCTGATCTTTTAAATAATCAACAATAGATTTGCTCATATTTAATTTTTCACCAATCCAGCTTGATTTCAAACCACTTATAGGTCCTCTTGCTTCTTTACAGTACAAAAGCATGAAGGGAGAAATGCCAGTAGTGCAATTCAGCACTTCTCTGTAAGCAAAGAGTAAATAAGGAATATATTTATACCAATTGTTGGGATCTGATCATATAAGATAATGAAGAGAGTGCTTCAGAACTTTACTATATCTTTCAATTAATCGATTGCTGTCAGCATATGCTGGTACTGAAAATCTGGGAAAACATCCTAAGCAATTAATAAACTTATGTGTTAATTTAGAAGTAAAATTTGTCTCTTGATCACTAGCAATAACACTTGGAATATCAGTCCTCATAAAAATTTCCAATAGTGCATCACAGGTTGCTTTTGCTGTTAGAGAACATAAAAGAATAGCCTCTGGCCACCTCAAATACTAATCCATCAATACTAAAACATATTTGTGTTTACGTGCAGATGAACAGAGCAACTCACCCACATTTTCTGTGCATGATGATTCAGCACACTCATTATGACGCCAAAACAAAACAGACAGCAGACCTCGTTTTCGTCTAGCACTACATTTTATAAAAAATAAAAAACTCTCCTTGGTATTATACATTACCCTCGGATTTTATTTGTAACAGCTGGAATTATTTCGATGGGTTTCAAAAACATTTTATTATTTTCTGTTTTTAACGCTACTTGAAAGCTTGTTAATTTGGCTTCTATCGTCACTCTACAAGCACTGATTAAAACGACTCTTCCTTTTTCTATTTTTGATTTTGGAATAAAGTCATTATTTATGACTGGAAGTTGACATCCAGAGTCTACAAGAGAATTTACTGGGGTATTATCCACGTAAATATCCACATACTAAAGAGGACTAATTTCAATTTCCATTCTTTTTTTTTTTTTTAATAATTGGGAGCAAATTTCTGCTGTCAGAACATCGCTTTTCTTACTATTTCCTTTAAATCTTTTTGGACATTCTCTCGCAAAATCTAAATCTCCACAAATATAACATTCTTTCACAGTTCTTTTTTCAAAATTTTCTTCTTTCCGAAATTTTTTTAACTTTTGTAGTCTAACATATGGAGGAATATGTTTTGACTCTGATGAATATTTTTGTTCTTTTTGTTCATTATTATTATATCTCTTGAAATATTCTTTACAAGGAGAAATTCTTTTGGTTTGACATTAGTATTCATTCTAACATTTCTATAATCATCCAATTTACTTGTTTCTTCTGGAGTTTTAAACTTTGACCCAACATCAATAAAATGTGTTCTTTAATTTCTACGGGAATATTGTGTTTTATTTGATCGGTTATCATAAGATCACATAGCTCTTCAAATGTTCGTATTCCAAGTCTACTTATCCATTCGAAGAAAAAATTTTCAGTTCATAAACAAAATCTTTTTAGTTTTTATCTTATTTACTATGGTGTTTTGTGAAGAACTGTCTAAATTTTTACGGAGTCATTTTATACCTTTTGAGAAGCAAACTTTTTACTTTATTGTAATCTTCAGTGACTTCTTCATCTTCTCTTGCTATAATTTGTACAACGCCATACGGCAATAATCCAATTAAATGAGCAACCCAAAGTTTTTTAATTTCAATTCTTTTAGCTTGTCTTTTGAAGAGGACAAGATATAAGTTTATATCATTTGTTTTGGGATAAAACTTCTGTAAAATATTATTTGAATCTGATTTTACCTTAAAATGAAAATCAGAACCAGTATTTCGTAAGTTATCTTCTCCTATTCGTTCATTTCCCATTAAACTTAGTTTTTGAAGCTGGAACTCCATTTTTTGTTTTCGTTTTTCCATTTCCATATTCTATTTTCGTTCTTCAATTTCTTGCAATCTTTTCCGTTTTTCAAATTCTTCATCTCGTTTTTGTTCTTCTATTAACGAATTTAAGAATTATTTAATGAAATCTTTGTCATAGTGTTTGCTTTCTGTTAGCAATTTTTTCAGTTCGTTAAGTTTCAGATTCGTAGCATTCTCAATGCCTAATTCCACCGCAATAGTTCATAAATCATCCTTTCCTCTTGCGAGCAAAGCTATTTCAATTACTTGTATAACACAAACAGTCAAATAAACATATTCACAGTTCCATTTCGGATTATGTTAGAAACATCACCTCGTAATACTGTCAACAGCGTTAGTATAACATCTGTTCTGCAGAAGAAAGCACAACTCGAACAAATACAAACACTTATTTAAAAATTAAAATTAGTAATTAATAGTACAGTATATTAAAATTATAATTAATAGAAATTTGATTATAGCCCTACATGGCCAACAGAACAAATACCCAAGGAGAGCCAGCTAAAACTCCTTTATCGCATGTCAACAACAATCTCTCTCCACCAGAGCGGACTCCATCCTGTCCTCTCTCCCAATGACTACAGCGCCATCATGTGAAGAGAATGAGGAGTATCCTAACACTTCAAATGAAATATTTTTGTGAGTGGTATCCTGAATTCTCCTTAACATTATTGAGCAATTATGAACATTTTTAGGAAAAAGTCAATGCTCAGTTTTCCCCTCTATGCATCCAACTAGAATTCGAGACCATTCTGTATGATAAAAAAGAAACATTCAATATTTTATAATATTCAACAACTTTCAATATTTTATTTAACAATTTTTTGCAATATTTGTTTCAATTTTTTTTTAATTTTTGTCTCATTTTATAAAAATAGTATTCATACACTTTAAGCTCTAAATGGGAGTTTGAACTGAAATTCAGTCAAGTTTAAATATGTGTGTGTATTTGTTTATTAGTGTGCATCTGTGATTAATAAATTTGAATTTCACAGAACTCTATATAAATAAATAAATTTACTGAAAAAGAAAATGACTGCTATAACAATAACTCCTATGCTTACTTTGATCCTGGCTGGATAGTAACACTTTTATTCGATGTATTTTTATCAGTTTTCATATGTAAAGGAGTTAATACCTGAGGACCTTTAGGAAGAATAAAACCCTAAAAAGTCAATGCAAATTGAAAACTATCATGACATTTACAACAAAAGTTTTACAGAATATAAAAGTGTTCCAATAAAACTAAAATGAAAAGAATAAAGTATTGATTGTAATAATATACTGTATAAATATATATATATATATTTATATTACTATAATAATACAAAAAATGTAAAAAATATTTCATGTACATTGATAAAACCATTTTATTATGGTACTTTTGAAAAATGAATCATAATTTTAACAAATTTTAATACTTAAATACAATGTTGAAAAGACTTACACTAGGGTCTCGTAAGTGTAATGCCAAGTTTATTATAAATCGCACATCAACCACATTAGGAAATCGCATCAAGTGATTTAAGCAAGATGCATAATCATCATACAACACTATAAGAATATAAATATACAAGTATTATATACAATTATCATGAAGAATACTTTCTTGCATGCATAAACTCAATATCACTGCATAAATTTGAAAAAAAGAACTCACAAAGATGGCGAATCGATTTCAGCATTCCTACAAATATATAATCGACAAGATCAAAGTTAATACTGTCAGCAAATATAGCATCCCATACAATTAATAAATCATGCAAGGAAAATTCTCGACCAAACAATAATCGCAACCAGCGACTGAAATAAAAATAAGTATTCAGTAAAGATATACCTTCAACAATTTCTATCAGAGAGTAAAGAATAGGGAGTAAATACTTACATGCCATATATTTGAGGAGTTATTTCTAATTCTTCTAGCCTAAGAAATAATTCATTATCATATTCTTTTAATAATTTTTCAAATATTTTTCTGAGCTTTCTTCCCAATGAGTTTGCAGGAAATGCAATTGCTTCCTGCGAAAAAGGCTCAGGAGTGATTAATTTTGCATACTGTAAAAATAAATGAAACTGGCATACAATTCAAAGACTAGATTAAGAAATTTTAATTTATCAGCATTTATATAAAAAATGCATACAAAAAATTAGTAAAATACATAAAAACTTATTATCTAAAGTGTCATAATATTCATCTGACATTTAGCTTTCATTCACTGAATTTTTAAAATACTTATCAAACTTTTGTGAATAACTTTTAGTGTTCAATTAATAAAAATGAATTACTTTAAAGCAATTAATTTATTTCAGTGACAATGAAAAATGTTAGAAAATAAATTCTCCTAGCTTTACATTACACAAATGATATATGTGTCAAGGTTTTTATCCTGAACAAAACTGTGAAATAAATAGAGAAATGAAAATGAGAGTATTGCTTGGTTAATCAATGATTCCATCTACAATCTAGAGTAATAAAACCAATGAAAGATATTCCAAGCAGAGAATTTGAAAGTGTTGTAGTAAAGCAACACCAATAGATAATTTTTCATTTCAAATGGTAAATCAACTTATTAAAAGGCACTTTTAAATAAATAAATCCTTTCAAATAAAATAAATCGCTTTGCAAGATGTTTGAGTTAAAAAAAATAGCATTTTAAAGATCACCTTAATTGATAAATTTCATAATGATTGACTTATTGACTGAATGCAAATATATTATTGAGGCTTATAATAATTAAATGAAATACTGAAGATAAAACAATCCTAGACTTGCAAAATACATGCAAGATAATATCAAAGAAATGCAAGATAAAAAGGGGGTATTTCAAAACTGTTCACAATGTTCTCCAAACTAATTACAAATGATTTTTCTTTGTCTAACAATTTTTTTAATGAGATACACCACAATCATTACAGACAACTAAATCATTATTTCCATAATATGAATTCTCAGAATGTCTACAATTTTTATTTTTATTTTGCAAAACATAATCATTAACAAAATTAGGTTCATTTAAGACCTGGTTCATTAGATCTGTTTTAATAATCGATTTTTATCAGCACTAATAGTAGTCCCAATACTAACTATATTAATAAGACTAATTTTAGGTGATTGGAAAGATATTGTTAATCGCTAAGTTCACATGCCCAGAATACAATTAATGAAATAAGAAAGCTGAATTCCAATGAAACATTTCCAAAGTGCAATGTCCTATACAACTCATTTCCAATGGCATTTTAAATTTCTATTATAGTTACATAGTCAAGAACAAACTTATTTATAAAAATAACTTTAGTACAAATAAAAGCCAAGACAATGCACAGCCTATATATATGTGATGTTACTATTGCCATCTTGATATATTTCTCTTGAACATGTTCAGTTATTTCAAAGAGAAATTATTCCTTTTTAGATGATAAATTTGGAATGAACTTCAAATAAAATTTTGAAGAGTTTAAAAATCAAAACTATTAAAATTATTACATTAAAAAGATTAACATTACACAAATAATTTGCTAGTTTCTATACTGTGTTTTCTTTCAAATTAGCTAGGCTAATCTGTTTTATCTAGAAAATGTACTACAATAAATATAATAAATAAATTAGAATGATATTAGAAGATGTCAAACATTTTGAGATTATATATATATATATATATATATATATATATATATATATATATATAAATATATATATATATATATATAATTTTTAATTAAATTTTGACTTTAAAAAGCAAGCATTAATTTGAAAAGAATTTCATTTCTCACATATAAATACTCAAAATATATTTCATTACAGAAAGAAAACTCACAAATCCACAGTAAACTTCACTAAAATCAAAACAAATGCATAAAATCAGGAAATTTATTGGAAAAACTTATTGACATTCAAGTATTTAATTTGTATACTACAATCAAAATAAATCGTTTAGTTCCTCTAAGCAGAAATAGAGGAAAATTATATTGAAATTATCAAAATATAGAATAAAATATATACAAAACCTTTTCATATAAATAATCATTTGATGTGTACCAGTCTTCAACAGCTTCCATCAGTTGGCAGAATAAATAGCTAAAACATTAATTCAGCTTCTTTATAATAAGCATGTTGAAATAAAAGAAGTATTGGTTTATTAATTTTAAATTCATTAAGTTATAATTAAACTAATTTATAAGTGATTTATATAAAATTATATAAATCACTTATAAAGTACATTATAAATTTATAATAGATTATATTTATAATATACACTTGTATAGTTTGTATACTTAGCTTTATGTCTTATGATAAAGAAAGCAAAAAAAATAAAATAATAATAATAAATAACAAAATTTTATATCTACAAAACTACAGTAAATAAAAAAGATAGTTTGATTTAATGCTCAATAATCACTTTTTGTAAGCAAAAACTAATGCAACTCAGATCCAGTTTAAAATAGATTCTGTAGCATTAAAAATATTTATGCTTGATATGAGAACCAAATTTATGAACTATTATATTGAAAGCCAGGACAGCAATTACATTTGATAAGTTAATTTATATGAAAGTCACAAATGTGTATACTTTCATATAGATTTCACACAAATCAACCAAAAATTTTCAAGCTAAACCATAATTATACCACCAAATCTGTTTTGCATCCAAAATTTTTTGCTAATATTAACAAGAAACAAATACTCGAAATTTGGCCTAACATAAATAAAACATATTTGATGTCACATAGGGAATAAACTAACAGATGAATGCATTTGAAGGATAGTTAACTGTCAAAAACTCATACAAAGTGTTTTATATTCATATGTTGTAATGTAGGAAACCCAAAGAACTACAAACTTATTCATCCCAAAAGATGTTCTCGCAAAAAGCAGAAGTTCAACAACAATCTTCCATTGTTCAATAGTGGCTGGAATTCTAGGATCAAGCAATCAACCTACTATTTTAAAGAGCAGTTCCACTTATGAGTATAACATATTTAATAAAATTAAATAATCAGTTATTTTAATATTTAAATAAAATTTCATAATTAAGATCTGTTTTGTGATTTTGACTATAAAGCCTGAAAAAAAATTTTTGAGAATCATTGATTTAATCAAGTTATAAAATTTCTTTTAATTAATTTCATTGTTGAGTGTGTCTGTGAACTAGATATATTTTCATAACTTCCTGAAATAAATTATATTTTCTATTCTTACAAATGAACTTTTTTTACCCACATAATAAAAATATTTTTACTGGCTTAAAATCTGTGTGCTTTATAAATAAAGCTAGCATTATGGATTATCTAATAAATAATTATGTTCACATGAATAAAAATTATATTGAATTAACATTTTAAAAAAGCATTTCTAAGTTTACACCAGTTCAAAAGTATCTTTTATAGCTGCATAAAATTTTATTTTATAAATATATATATGCATTTTATAGTTTATTAAACATACACAAATAACATAAGTGAAAATCCAAATTTATGTAGAAAGATTTTCACTTCAGAGGTTAGGTTTGTATTGCTTTTTTATTCATGCCTAAATTTAATTTCTTTTTACATACACATATGATAAGTATTAATTATAAGTTGAAAGTTGTGGATAATTTAAAAACAGTAAGCCCTTTTGAACTATAAGATAAAAAAATACAATTCTCATTTGTTTCAGATAAAATTCATTAAATTTCCTAATCCTTAAGTTAGCTATAGATTCATAAAATAATTAGTTTGAAGTAAAAAATATGAAAACTATACTTACAAAGCATCATGTTCAATATAATTTTGATTCAACATAATATGAATATCCAAACTGAAAAATGAAAAAATTATTTAGACAACTTAACTAATGTTATTAGCAGATGATGAAAATTAGTTTATAAAACTTACTCTAAATCATCTGTTTCAGATGAATGAAGGTAAGCTTCAAGATCGTAATGAAGGACAAACAAAATAGGAGCAAGAAGTTCATGCATACCCTGAAAAAGAATAAATATAAGAATTCTATTCTTATAAACTTTATGATTTCTGATCAAACATTTCTTACTTGTTTGTATGATATATGAGGAAATTCCCGTGCGTAAGAAAATAATATGCTAACCATCATTTTTTGAATATTTTTCCTCTGAAAAAACTCTATTTCAGGAAATCTAAAACAATAAACAGTATGTGTAGAAATACATAAATTTAGATTATACAAAGCAATATTAAGATTAACATTTCTGTCTGCAAAGAATAAATATTATGTGTGTATATATAAAAACACAAAAATTGATTACAAAACATAAAATCTATATTTTCACACCCTTTCATTGGATACCAACCACATAAGATGTTTCTGGAAAGAATCTTAGAATTTGAGTACAAATCAAATATAACAATAGAAAAAGTTTTCCCAAAATTTATAGTAGCATAAGTATACTTGTTATAATATAAAAGAATTTTTTTACATCATCCTTTGTTGATCTAATATTTTTTGGTACTTCATCAAAAATTAAACTTTGGATAAGTATTAATATATCAAATTGAGTATTTCATTTTCTATGCAACAATTGCTTAAATTTTGAAATAATGAATATCAAATTAAGAAAGATAGCTCATGCAAAATGTTTCATAAATATTAATAGTCTTCAGCATTATGAGTAGACAAAATGACATTAAATTAATTAAATTATACATGTTTAATTAGTTATGTCATTGATATATAAAATGCTTTTAGTTTCACAAGTGCTTTAAGAGCAGAAAACTGAGAAATAATTCAATGGATGATTTTTAAAAGATGAAACAAAGTCATAGAATAACTAAAATATATTTAAAGTCATTAGAATAACTTTTGCAAACAAATATTAAAAATGTTTCTTAACATGAGCACTTAAATGTAACTCAAAGAAAAACAAAAACTTGATATTAACATTGATTATTTAATTTAAAAAACCTATAAGTTTGCTTCCACAGTAAATCTGTGTAAAAAATACTAAAATTTATGCGAGAATACTATGTCCCTACTAAAAAAAACATTGGTGTAAAGAATATGATTTTGACTGATTGCATTTCTGAAACAATTTTTTTTACTTATAGTGAAATAGATCAAAAAATGAATTAGAGAAATCAATTCATTTAAAAATTAAGCACAATCAAATATTTCTAACGAAATAAAACTTGCATCTAAGTTTGTGCACAATAAGAAAATTTGCATGTAATTTAGTCCAAATTTATAAATTTAATCACTGCTTTGAATTCAAAATCATGATCACAAGACAAATAACACAATGATAAAATCTGTGGCATTAAATGTAACAATATCTGGAGAAGAAGAACTTTCTCTGAACTCCATAAATCTTTTAAAAAACTAGATATAGTAAAATATATAAGAGTTCAGAGAATTAAATGGACAAGACACCTGTGTAGAATGGATGAATATAGTGTAACAAGAAAGATCTTCTCGGTCAAACCATTCGGCCCCAAAAACTTAGGTGGCTTGACTGTCTGGCAGCAGACTTAAGAATTTTAAAAGTAACTAACTGGATGTCCATGGTCAAGGATATAAGAGCTTGGAATTCAATTCTGAGGAAGACAAGAGCCCATCCTGTGCGGTCTGGCCATTGAAAGAGAACAAGAAAATCTATGCAATTTAATCAAAATTCATATATAAGATAAATCAAACTTTATGACTTATTAACATTTTCAATAATATGCAATCATTAAACTAGAAACTTGTCCACAGTCAAAAGAGATATATGTATATATTGTTTTATATGAATGTTTCAGCCAATAAAAAATATAACTTCAGAAATACTTGAGAAAAGAGAAATTCTTGAAAAAAGAAATACTTAAGAAAATTAGTTCATTGACAAAAAAATTTAATCACAACATTTCTGAAATAAACTATCCATTAACTTAAAATAAAAGATTAAATTCAAATTACAAAATCTAGCAATATATATTATTAGCTACTAATTAAACTGATTATAAGTTATGATTTTTTTGTCTTTCAATCAGCTTAACTTATAGATCTAAATAAAGAAAAAAAGAAAATTCACATATCCTTCATCAACAAGTATTGATGAAATTAATTTTAATACTAAAAATGAACTTAAAATTTTTTAAAGCAACAATAATGTTTTAAGCTATTTTTATAAAAAAAAGTCTTTACCCAAATAATTAATTTTTAAATGATAAAAATAATTATATTTGCATATCAAAACGAATTTCAAAAGTAAACAAATAATTTGGGTGAAAGCTAGAAGGATAAATCAGAATGAATACATGAAGTGATTACAAAAATTAAGGAATATATTTTTTTAAACAAGAAGTAATTTCATTTAAAGAACACAAATTGTGACTGAAAATTAAGCTGATAAAAACGAAAATACTTTACTATTTCTAATAGTTTTTATAATTTTCTTTCAAGAATTTATGAACGCATAAATTTATTATCAAATACTAAATTAGGCAGTTTCGCCCCATGGAGTTGATTGTAATATACATATATATAATAAATCACTTCTTCGTTGGTACTACAGCCTGCTGCTGGTCAAGAAGTTTTCCCCACCTATACCGTGCAATGGGCCTTTATTGATTCACTCCTATCACTTTTAAGTCCCTTTCCATCTCATCTAGTCATCTGGTTAGGGGTCTTCTTTTTCAACATTTTCCCTCTATGTAAGAGGCGATTCTTTTTGTAAGAAAGATGTCTTCATATCTAAAGATGTGACCCAGCACTTAATGCAAGATGCCGATACAACTTTAAAAATGTAAGGTTCGCCATACTCTTATGGTTTTAGGGTATTTTCTAAATGTTATATCGTTTTATTGGTTCAAAAATATTCCTAAAAATTTTTCTTTCAAAAATTAATAAAATGTTTTCCTTTACCTTTTTTTTCATGATGATCATATACTTCGATTTTAGTTAGTTTTTAAGGCATTAGAAACACCTATTAATCATGGCTTGCTTATTTTTAATTTCAATCTTTATGTCATTGGACCTTGAGATCATTGTGCCCAGATATTTAAACTGTATGACATTCTTGGATGTGTAGTTATTTATCCTCAGAGGGTCTATATCAAAATTTCTATTCATTGCAATTATGTATTTAGTTTTACCTTCATTGAGGGTCAAACCCATCTTACCTGCTGCTATTTCAAGTGAGATAAAAGCAGCAACAGCTTGCTTAGTTTACCCAATAATATACATATTATCTGCAAACATAAGCAGTTGGGCTGTTGTTTGTAGGATGGTTCCACTAGTGTTGATTTCTGAGTCTGTAAGTGCTTTTTCTGGTCAAGTTAAACAGAAGGAACTAGAGGGTGTCATCTTATTAATTCTTCTTAGTGTAGAAAGGTTCCGAGAGATGTGACATAATTTTATATTTCACATTTTAAGAATAATTCCAGTAAGAGTTATCAGATTTCTTGGTAAATTAAATTCTGTTGAGGCTTCAAATAATTTTTCTCCATTAATGCTGTCATGTGCAACTTTAAAATCAATGAAAAGATGGCAGGTATCAGTGAGAATTTGTTTAATTAAATGTATTTGATCTGTTTTTTTCTTTCTGAAGACCACATTGATAGTTGCAAATAACTTTTGAGGTAATCGGTAATCGCTGGCAATGGATGCTGGAGAAAATTTTATATTCTAGATTTAATGAGATACCTATGTAATAACATTCCAGCTTGTCTTTTTTATAAATTGGACAGAAAGATCATTCTTCCCACTCAATGCACATTTGCTCCTGTATCCAAAAAAGAAGTTTATAGAATTATTTATTTAGCTTACTGTCATTGATGTTTATAAGTTAGTTTTATACCATCTGGTTCAGAAGATTTATTGATTCAGTTTTTAAATTGCCATCTCAACATCATAAAGAGTTGGTGGCTCATGCTCTATTCCATCATTTTCAATACATAAGATGGACTAAGATATTTATATATTTGTTCATCCATCACTCCCTTAAAAGTCCATCTCATTTCTTGTACTGCTAAAGCAATAATTTTATATTCCACAAAAAAACATCAAACAACTACATTTATACTCTACTCCTGTAAAGTGTGTTTAAGTTTCATGAATCCAAATTTTAAGTCTGATTTTAAATCATGTTGTTGGGAATGAGTCAGAGTCGAAAATCCTTTTTTAAATTTCTGAATCTGGAAATTTTTTTCAAAGTAGTGAGATTAGACCTGTGCTCAACCCCCAACCAGAAGGATCAGTCCCTGTTATAATCCCCAGGGACATGGTAACTTGGATATAACCCCAGATATAATCACAATCAATCAAAATTATCTTTTATAATAGTCCTGCTTTCTCCAATCAAATTACTGAACTGTAATGTAAGATATATTTAAAAAAAAAAAAAACATTGTTTTAAGGACAAACTTTAGAATATGTTCTACTTTACTTCATACATCCGTGAGAATAATAGTTATTTCCTATTTACTAACATTGTGTGAAAATCTTTAAATTACTTAATTTTAAATGTTTTCAACTGTAAATAAATTTCTGTGCATTCAACATTGTGCCCTTTTTTCTCGATTTTACAATTTTGAAGTCAGGATACATCTTTGTATGTTAATTTTTAACTGATTGAAATTGATTTTAATATAACAATATTTTCATAATAATGGCTGGAAAAATTATAAATGTATATTTATATATATTAACCAATTGAAATAATTAAAAAATATTTTTCTTTATTAACAGTGTAATGTTTTATATATGTAGTACTCTACAAATTGATCATAAGATGCTGAATGTATCCTATACCTTCCTTTAGCAAATTTTTCAAAAATTCAATTAGAGAGTATCCAATTTACAAACTTTTGTTGTTTACTGCAAAAACTTAATTGGGTGAGGTTTTGCACCACTAATTTAGAACCACTTCACCTGATTTTTAAATGATACCCTTTTGAACAAAATATTTGCATTGCGTTATTTACAACAGATTAAACAGAATATTTCATTTTTTTGTGTCAGAAAAAATCAGATGAAAAACATCAGCCTTCTGCTTTATGGCAAATTTTACATTTAAAAAATACCTTCTTAAATAATATCATTCAAATCATTAATATAAATCATTACTTTGATTATAAAAATCTTAAACCAAAAAACGTAAAGTGTTGTAAATATATAAATTTCCTTTTGAACCATAAAATCAATTTTTTTAAGTTAAGATTTAGAAAATCTTTTTTATACTAAATTGTCAACCATTTTCAGCTTAGAAATGTCCAAGCATTATGAATCCAAACACTCATACTGACAACATAAACATTTTTCAAATTTTTAAATTGGAAATTAAAATTAATTTCTTTTAAAACTCATAAATTCCAAATAAGATTTTCTAATTATATATATTTAATGAAATCAAAAATATTATAAGCTAAACAATGTAAATTCAGGCATAGTAGTGAATAAAACAATAATTCAGAAAATGATTTTCTAGAAATTTTAGGACAATCTTAATTTATTAATAGTTTAGTAAAGTAAAAGAAAGAAAGAAATTTTAACAGCATTTTAATTTTGCATTCGACAACAAAAATTAAAAAATTACAAATAAGCTTAGTTTTAAATTCTGAACTTTAAATTAACCAAACTTTTTAAAGATTATCCAGTTATAATCATTGCTAATATACATATCTTAAATATAATGTAAAGTTTGAAAAACTAGTCATATTCAATATCTTTTATCAACAGAAACATTAACAAACAATGTTTCCTTCATACAACTATAAATATTTTTGCAGAAATAAAAAGAACTTTTAATTCCAAAATAAGAAAAAAAATTAGTTTCCTTTTAATTTGGCTATTTTTTTTCGAGTTACAGCTAATTTTTCTGAAACATCTTTAATTTTATCATTGGCAGCATACAACACTATCTAAGCAACTTTTATTTCTTGAAAATCATTAATTTTTACAGCATTTCTTAATTTTTCTGATGAGCTATATAGCAACTGGACATCAGCTGCTTCATCTTTTAAATTGTTATTTTCTTCTGCAATGAGAGAGTGAAATATTTATTTATCTCCTTTATTAATATTCTGTTCAGCATTTTCTCTTTCTTTTCTTTTCCTTTTCATCTTTTTCTTTATTTTATTGTTCCAAGTAAGAAGCATATTGAGAATGAGCATTTTTTTTTACGTACAGTATCATTGATTTCGTAACTAAATTAACAACAGATTTATTCCTACTTAAAAATTCCTTACACAATCTTAATGAGCGATTACCAAGGTTTCATAATTGGCACCTTTATTGAGTTATAATATTGTTGGTGACAGAAAATAATACATGTTTAGGGATAGCATTTCCCTGAGATATTAGATGTTATTTAACTAATTTTAAAAGAAAATGATATTTAAAGTTTCCTGAAACATCTTTTTATTTATAAATTTCATTCTAGCAATTGCAAGTATTATTTTTCTGTTGGAAATTTTCAATTGTTTGTTTAAGATCTTCACAAACATACAAAATGCAGAATTTTTTTGTTGCTTTTAGCACATGATTTGCAGGTCAAATAAAAGCCTCTTTAAAATGTTTATTCTCCTTTATTGATGGATGAATATACAGTACATCATGCAAAAAATCCTTTGAAAGCGGCAATTTCTCCTGTCAGTAATAGCAAGTATTATGTGGAGTACGCAGAAATCTTTTGTTTTCAGGATAAACAATCAATTTACTAGCTGCTGAACCAAAATCTAAATTTTTAAAGGGCAGTCACAATTTGAAATCTTTGTAATTTACATTACATAGAGGCATTCCTTTCTTGACAACATCAGATTTCAAAAATTTATAAATTATACTTCTTACCAATTCGTTTTGTTTACTAAATAAACAGTATATTAATGGAGTTTCTTTTCTGAATAAGTAAAAAAGGAGAAAATATACTGCAAAAATAAACATAATGTAAATACAATAAATTCAACAGCTCTTCTAAAAACTAAATAATTACACATTTTCACCCTTTCCCATGTTTTTATGGGGTAATATAGTTTAAAATATTCTCTGTTGGCTGGATACTGTTCAGTTATTTGTTCACATATGGGTCCTAGAGTCAACCATCGTGACTCTACAAGTTCTTTGAACAAACGGTTAGCAACAGAACCCACTAATAATGAAATCTGAATAGTGTAATCTTCTCTTCTTGCTGCTGACAAATTAAACCATTCATATACGCAGCAAATAAAACTATTTAGTTCGCAACTTAAATTTGATATACCATTCTTTATGTCATTACTAATAACATGTAAACTGCATGTACCTATATCAATCAAATTCCTAAAGAATTTAAATGCGCATTTAACTTTTTATGAAATGACAAATTGACATTTGGTCCATCCATGAAGCATTACAGCAATTTCTCAATATTAAAACCATTTTCTGGAATAAAATTTAACATATTTCTAAAATTTTACTAGACTATGGATGTCCAAGAAAAAAATAATCACAATAATTATTATCTATCTTGCATTCTTTTCTGACCAATAACATATATAAATATACAATTGTTTTTTTACCTATCTGGTAAACGTTTTATCGAAATTTAAAATGAAGTAAGAACCATATATGAAATTATATCATCACAATTGGATTTCAAAATTAAGGAGCAAGTTTGAATTTTGTCACATATAACATATATTTTGCCTTTGATTTCACTAAATTTAATAAGTTTGGCGATGTCGGAATTGACAAGTGCAATTGAAAAAATAATTCTAAGTTCATTTGTTGAAAAAAATGACTAGTTACATTTTATAGCTGTTAGCAAAATTATTGCTTCAGATTTTAAAACTTTACCTTTTGTATTTAACGGTATCCAATGCTTTCAGAAAGACGATTAATGCAGCGATTTTTTCGATCCTATTATTGCATTTATGTTGCAAACAAAAACAGCCTGATTTAACTTTTCTTTCATTCATTTTTTATGTTTGAGAGAACTAGCATGAATCAAAACTTGCAAAAATCCCACATTTGCAACACAAAATTGTTTACAACACATATGGCAGAAAGCAAAAGATTATCATTTTAACATTCTTGACACCAGTCTTTAATAAAATCACCATTTTTGTCCGTACAATCAGAAGAGGAAGCCAATTGTCTGGAAATTTCGTAATCCGGGGCATTTTAGTCCTGCGTACACATAAATCCTTGAAAACCTGCACACAAAATAACAAAAAAGTTTCCAAAAAACATTAATGGACAACTACTCTCAAATTCTTGAGATAAGCAATTTCCATTTTCAGAACAAAGGGGAAAACATGATAAACTGTAAAATTTTTGATTGATGTGTAGGCACTGCTTATGAGGTCATCAACAACAGTTCTTTTCATTCATCACTGAATTCATTCTCTCTCTCTCCTATGACATCATTAGAAAATCCGATTTTTTTATTCGCCCGTAAGTTTTAAAAGATAACTCCTATTTTTTCAAATCGAAAATAAGTGAGTTTTTTCTTGCAAGTTCAGACGGAAAATAATTCAGAAATATCAGGATTGTGACTTAAAATTAAGGACTTTTTACGACAAATAAGTTTTTTTCAGGAAATTCAGGACAACTACGAAGCTTGTAAATGTAACAGGGTAAAACAATTTTTTCTCTAAAACTGCTAAACTGTGTGTTTGTTCATTCATTCATTCTTTCACTTGTTTGTTTTTCTCACATATTCAAATGATTACCATGAATTTTAAGTACTCAAATAAAAAGGTTTTAACTTTTGTAACCTTACATTAGAATTTATACTTTGATTCTCTTACTTACATGACTTTGAACCCTTACTTAGATAAGTGATTGAGAAAACTTTTTTAAGTTATCTTCGATGTGAAAAATTTTTACTTATTTTTAATGTGTTTAATAAAACTAATTTCTTAACATATTGAAATATTTCATTATTAAAATAAGAAATTTATATTAAAATAAAAGTCTTTTATTATGAATTATTTTGAAGGTAATGTTTAAGCAACACTATTACTTTCTTCTTCTTTGAATAAATTTATAAGATTCAAAGATTCAACTTTTCAAACTTTTCCAATGCAAATTAATATGCCGAGTTTCTTGATATTCCTTTAGAATGATTTTTTCAAGTTAAAAGATGCCTTTTTAACATAAATTAAGAGATAATTAATTAAAAAGTACTCAAGATATATTCTGAAAATTTAAGAGTACAAAAAAGAAAACATTTACTCTATTTTTAATTTTAACCTTTCAAAAACAGAATTTTTCATTATAAGTTATTAATGTAAAGCCAACAAAATTTACAAGTCAATACAAAAATTTTTCTCACATAAAAATGTTTAAACATCAAATACATTTAATTTGATAAGCAATTTGCTTTTTAATCTTCAAAATTATACAAGAATTTTAATAAATATTTAAACTTGCAAAAAAAAATAAATGAAAGGATCAAATATAAAAAATGCATGCTGCATTTCATTTCTGACAGTATTCTTTCGAATGAAATAATGCTGTTAAAAAAGAAAATTTATGAGAATTAAACTAGCAATGTTTGAAAAGAAATGATATAGTAAAGGTTTATGTATTTTCCTAATATTTGAAGGTAATTAGTTTTAGATTCTCACCATTGTATCCCATTTTGATTCTGGGAATACAATTCTCTATACAGCATACTATAATGCTATTTTACAAGGAATTCTCCCATTTCCTTGGAGGTAAGTCTACTGCTGGACACAAATATTTTGCACAAAATGGCCCACTAATGAGAGATACGCTTCAGTGCAAATTTTCACATGAATATAATGTGACAGTAAACTAAAGGAACACAAGAAAGCTTGAGCAGTCTCTAAAATAATTAACCTAAAACAGCATTGTAGTCTCTAAAATAAATTAGGCAATTTTATAATCACAATTTTTTAATGCAGCATATTTTTCAAACTGATTAGTCTAACATTCGTTTTCCTAAAATTTCTTTTCATCAACTTTTCTCCTTTTTCATAATTATTTACATACATCTTAGTAAACTTAATTCACATTTTTTATTCTTTTTGGAGATATTTTATAAATTATTTATGACTGGACTAAGGGAAAATATATTTCATAAATGATTATTTTTGAAACTCCAATAAAAGAATTTTGCCTGCATCAACAAAATTTACATTTTCAATGATTAGCACTATTTGTCTTCAACTTTGATTACCGAAATTCATGGAACTTATAGGTTTATTTTGTGTGCTTTAAAGACTTACTATCCTTCAAGTCGTTTTATATAGTTAGAAGAACAAATGGCAAAATGTATTTGGCATCTTCAAATATAATTTATAACTATCGCATTTAAAATATAAACAATAAATAAAATATCTTTGTATGCAAAAGTAATGCATAAAGAATTAAAAAAATAAATACATTCAAATAATTAAAAAAGAATTTTATTTATTTGTCTAAAAATTTCTCAGCTAGATGTACATATTTACAATACCTACAGCTAAATAAGTAATTTATCTAAAACAATTCAACTAAAATTATATGCATTGATGTATACAATATTTTAATATTTTCGAAGGTTTGTTTTATGTAATGTTACAGAATTTAATTAATATTATTAAAATAAATTTCCCTTTATATTAATCAAATAACTTGATACATATTTTAAAGTTATAAAATAATTAAGAATAAATATGTTATTGTTGTTGCTAATCTCAGAATTAACTAAGCAAAGCAAAATACACCATGAATTTGAAAATATCCAAAATGCCTAAAACAAGATGTGGGTACCACAGGATCTTGTCCTTGCAAGAATAAATACAATACGCCATTAATTTGTAAAAATTGCATTGATATTTAAATAGGTATAAAATATAAATAAAATAACAAATCAATTCCTTTACAAGAAATTTCAATTTTTAAGACAAATTTTAATCAAATTCTAAAAGTTAAATAATTATAAAAAATTATTTGCAAATTTAAGTAGAAAACAATTTTTTTAACATTTATATAATGAAAAGTTTTTCATCAATGTCCACAATATTTTTTATGAAAAACAATATAATTTATAACTCATTTAAAAATAAAAGTGCTTATGAATTATCTATACTTGTTGATAATATTTTTATTTTATTAATTAGAATATTAAAAATGCTCTTAAATACACCAAAACTTTAAATAACTTGTAAATAAAACTATCAAAAATTTCCAGTATTAACACAAAATGTTTTTGTAAAAAATTTATTAAGAACACACACACTTCAAGTAAAGATACTAATTTTCAATGAAAGAATAATTATTTCTTAAAGCATTGTTATCAGTTGTCATTTTACATGAAATAAAATGTGAGAATAATAAGCAACACAATATAATAATGTTATTTTCCTGCATAATTCTGGTGTCATTGCCAGAGTGCAAAATAAGGAAATGTTTCTTTTTTGAATTGCAGAAATATATTTCAAAACCTAAGGACCATAACGGTTGAAAATATTTAAAAATGTAACTCAAATTTTGCAGTAGATAGAAATATATAATTCTGCTAAATATATTGCAATATATTAGTTTTAAGAATAAAAAGTGATTCTCCACTCTGCAAATAAATTTAATTTTTAATTAACATTTAAATAATATGAGAGAATATTTGTTTTAAGATGAATATTTGATACATAATAATATTACTTGAATAAGGATATAAATATAAAAACAAGGATACACATGAAATTATTATTTTTAGAAGAATGATTATTTATAATGTTACTATCATTTTTATAATTGGTGAAGTAATTAAGTAAAAAAAAAATACTGTTAATTTCTAATCAATAAAATGGGGATTATTAAAATAAATAAATATTTGTCTTTGGTTGAGTGCAAATCATTTCATGAATATTTATTTCAGTCATGAATTTTATTTTATTATACAGTTAATTTCACTCTTTTCAAGAATTTTAAACTCTGAATTTAAATTCATTTTATCAATCAATTGAAATTTTTTAAATTATTGAAGTATATGAAGCCTACAAGTAAAGAGCAAAAAAAATTTACAAAATAACAACACTTAATACAAATTATTATCATGATTTTAAATAAATATAAATTAACGAAGATAAAAGTAAAAATATTATATCAGAAGTAGTAAGGTACGAGATACACTTTGATTTTGGACATACTTCCATACAAATTTCACACAATTTCAAATAATATTTATTATCATTTTGTTATCAAATATTCCATTTGTAAATTATAAGAATAATTTATTGATAAAATATACAATTATTTAAAATGATATTTAATTATTAAAAAAATTTTGATAATTACATAATATATAATAATTAAAAATGCTAAAATTTGAAAATATTTATTGTTCGCAATAATAAGGGATTTTAAGCAACCATTAACTTGTTTTTGTATATTCTAAAAATATTTCTGATTTCATTTCCCACCAAGTTCTTAATGTAATTCTTTCAGCCAAAATGTTCCTCTGTACTTTCTGATCATACTGCTCATGCTTTCTTGCCGAAATCTCACTCTAGGATTTGCTAAAGAGAGCGAGATTTGGCAAAATTACAAGATGTAACTAAAACGGTCAGAGATTTAGAAATACTACCATATATTTATATTCCTGATTTGGTATTATAAAAGGAACATAAGAAAATTTAGCAACAAAATGAGAATGATTAAATAACTTACGTTCGCACAACATCTTGTTCTATAGTTAATTTTAATTCGACATCTTGAAAATACTGAGTCCAGAGACTCTAAAAAATAAAATAATACTTAAACTGTTGAAAAATAAATAATAAAATTAGTTTTATGTAATACTTTGCACAAAATTAAATGAAGAAATAAACACTTTGAAATGTCATATTATCATACCTGCCAACCTTCAGAAAAAAGTATTTCAGTAAAAATTTTCAGCTTTAATCTGTGTGACTAAAGAAAAAAAATTATACCTCTACCATTTCTTTTCCCCATCTATAGTTTTTCAAGCTGGAGGCTTTCTCCCCAACCCCCACGATAGAAAAAAGGTTTGACAAGTGCATTTTCGGAGCCTCTGCAACCACAGAGTCCGGGAAGTTATTTCTCTTTTCCCACAGATGGGTTGAATGGGGTTCTAATTTCTGCTTCTCATCATGGCTAACGAGAAAAGATCGCCATTATGTGTTAAGATGTAAAAAAATTTTTAAACTTGCCCAGAAGAACCGAAATGCATAAAATAATTCATCATAATCAGTAAAAACGTAAAACCTATAGATCTTGCGGAAAATTTTCGCACGATGCGTAAAAGTTGGCAGGTCTGTATTATGTTTATACATATATAATATTTAATGCATAAAAATGAATCAATAAAATTCTCTGCAATAAAAGTGTATTTGTAAAATTGGGGTTCACAAAAATATTTGATCAAATCTTCATCAACAAAATTAGCAATACTAAGTATCATAATTTCTAGGACATTCTTATGAAAAAATTCACCCTATATGTGAAACCCTAGTAGACTATCCACAAGGGGTTCATTTTGTCATTTCTGAAAAACAATATTTGACTATAAATTATTAAAGTAAATATCAGTTCATTAACTATGAATACAATAATCTACACATGAAAACAAATTACAAGCATACACAATTAAAGAATTTTAAATTATAACAGATTACTCATTAATATCTTCAATAAAAATGTTATTTGAGGCATTTTTATGAGTACTCAAGATGACTCAGATCTGCAGATAAATGAGAGTGGATACTACTATCAAGATAATTCCATAAAAATTTCTAGCATGGCAGTCTAAAATTAAATTAAAACAAGTTATTTTTTAGTGTTTTGACATTCTTTAGATATAATAAATTCTGACAGCATGCAAAAGTACATCAGAGCTCAATACCTAGGTATGTGATAAACTTGTGGTCTGTTACCTGGGTACATATAATGGAAAAGAGGTGTAGTAACATGCTAGAAATTTCTTTTGATATTAACTTATTGTCCTTTATTATATAATAGATCTTATTGTCTTAGTAAAATCAATTTCATTATCATCACAAACTTAAATGTCCTTATTACAAAATACAACTCTAAAATGTTCTTAATTACAAAATAGGAAGTTCTCCACATGTATGTTAAATTCCTGGAAACACTATTCACTAATTTAAATCTTGACAATTTTATGTGTTGTAAGAAAGTGCATTTATAATTTTGATTTGGCAAGGTTAGAAAAAAATTTAATTTGTTAGGTTTTATATAAATCTGAAGATTTTCCTAGAGCAAAATAAAATATTGGCCAAATGTAAAATACTATCTCAATTTATTAGTTACAATGCAATATTTTACGCAGTGACATTTATATTTTTTTCTAGCCTCTAATTTTTCTGTAATATAATTTCAAAGAAACCCACAACATTTCATGGATGTCAGCATCTCCATAATTTTCTTCAATCATAAGCATTCCTAGCATTTGCGTGTGTGATTGATGTTTTGTTCTTATAAATAACCTCTCTTTAATTTTAATCAGTTGATACTTAAATCAACCGGTTTGTAAATGCCGTTTTTCTTACTACCTGCGTTTTAGTAATCAAAAACAATAAGGAAAAAAGGGAAAAAATCGAAAAGGACTATTTTGATTTTCAAAAAATGTAGCAGTTAATACTAAATGTTTATTCTTGAAATTAAATAAATTAATGCTGAAATAAATTTAGAATTTTCTAAAGATATTGAAATCATTAAAAAAAGAGTTTAAAATCAGGTCATTAATAGAGTAAGTAAACAACCCTCATTTGCATATAAAAATTATAGCATTAATCAACATCAGGGTCAAGTAATTACCCTTCCTCTAAAAAAAGTAGATTCCAAGTCTGAGACTAGCTAGAGGTAGAATTTGCATGAATATAGCAAAGACAAGAGTAACCTAAATATTTTTAGAGAAGTTAATGTTAAGCGAGAAGGCTGGCCACTACACATGCAGAGTTATTCCTCTAAGTACTAATTGACCCTCACAAATCCTATTCTGTAACCTCAAAGTGGTGTGAGGGTGTACACAGGTAGCACAGGTGATGTAGGTATGGAACCTAAACTTGGTTTAGGTTTTTAGTAGGGTCACCCATGGCGAGAAGGCTGTGCTAATAAACCTGGCTTATACAGAAAGGTAACCCAATCCAAAGTGTTAGGCTCCGTGCCGATGGATAAATGGCACCAGGGTTATGGAGTCGCTAACGGACCCCTCGAGGAACCAGGCAAAACCTCGTTGTATGTTTGCCTTCCACCTGTACAGGAAAGCTATGCAGGTAGTGACCTTACTTTTTCCTCCCAGTTACTAGGTCACTTATGGATGACAAAAATAAATAAATAAAAAATGATAAAAAAAGGATTGGATACATCTCTTGGTGTTATCAAATCAGCCAGCGAAACGGTTCCTAAGGAACAGAATCCTGGCAAAAAGGAGAACACTGTCAATTTGGCTGCTGGAGGAAGTGGAGTTGCAGCAAGGCAGCACACAGGTACCACAGTTGGAGTGCCAGGAGTTCTCACAAAAACACAAAGATGCAATCTAAGGCGTCGCAATAAAGCAAAGGAGCAGGTGGAGACTGTACAGAAGGTGGGTGGCACCAAAAGACTTAGGTCTGAGGGGTCAACCCCTTCTCCCATTAACACTGCCTCCAAAAAGCCCAGGGATGATCATCAACCTGGGACTTTTGCTCAGGCTGTTAAAAGCCATAAAGCAGCTACTGTGAAGGATGGTTTCCCAACCATCAAACTCAACAAGGAGGATGTTGACTCCATACAGCTGGAGATTCTGACCAGGACAGATGAGGTCCCCATAGAAAATCATCTGCCTAGGGTCCGAGGCTTCAGCTTAATGTCTGGGGCACTAATTCTCCTATGTGATGACCTTGAAACTGTGGAATGGATTAAAAAATCCTTCCATGGTAACAAGAGTCTGTTTGGTAGTGAGGGGATCAGTGTTCTGGATCCCAGTGATCTACCTAAACCGGTAAAGGTGGCCTTTAAGACAAGGGACACTCATACCAAGGATCCTGCCGTCTTTCTGAAACGGCTAAATAGACTCAATCCGGAGTTGAAGTCTTTAGAATGGCGTACTCTGCAGAAATCTGTAGAGACACATTCTATTAGATGGATCTTTGAGGTTGATATGAAAGCCTCAGAAGCCATTAAAAAGGCAAATTATGGTGCATATACTGGTTTGGATTGGGGAACCTTCAAAATTCTCCGGAACCCAAACCAGAAGGATGTACAGAGCATTGAAGAGATAGAAGTTGTACAAGAAGGTGCAACTTCCTCTCAAGTAAGTAAATCCTCTCTTACTTCTAGTAAGAAAAGGGAATTACCTAACATTGAAGAACTAGATTTAGATTCTGGTTCTGACATAACCATGCAACCCAGCTCCCCTCTATCTGAGAGTGAGATAGAATAGGTTTTGCAGGAAACTCAAGTAAGTAAATCCCCTACTTATGGAGACTTGGGAAGCAGTGCTTCTTCTTAGCTTCTTTGGGTGCCACAATGGTAAGTATCATCAAAAAGTAGCACAGATCAACCTTCATCTTAGTCGTAGCTTCAGCTATTCTTAGCAAGATGACTAGAGGGGAGGTTGACATTGTTTTACTTCAAGAGCCATTGACTTGCAATGGATCTATTTTGGGCCTACATGTTCAGGGTTTTAACATATTTTATGATAAATGCTGTTTGAGACCAAGAGCATGTACTGCTATTAGCAACAAATTAAATGCCCTCATTCTGATCAAAGACGAAATCATCTTTATGTCTTCATATCTTCCTTTCGATGATAAAGACACATTTAATGAGCAAATTGTCAGTCTTTTAGATTATAACAATTTGAGTAAGAAACTCATCATAAGATGTGATGCAAATGCTCACCACACTATGTGGGGAAGTAGTGATTGCAACAAACGTAGTGAGGATCTTTTAGAATACATTTTGTATAATAATCAATTTATTCTTAATAGAGGTAATGAACCCACCTTTATTACTATAAATAGAAGAGAAGTCATTGACATCACTTTATGTAATTGTAAGTGTGCTGACTTTATGAAAGACTGGAAAGTGTCTGGTGAAATAAGCTTACCTGACCGCCAATACATTAGCTTCTCTGTTTTAGGGGCAATCAGACTAGAGGTGGTAGGTAGGAACCCAAAAAATACCAATTGGGGTTTCTACAAAAAAGATCTAGAAGATCTTATCAAGGAAGGCGACTTCGGTAAGTTATCTTCGGTAGCAGATTTGGAGTTGGCTGTTGATCACATGCAACATGCCATTCTCCAAGCACACTATCAAAATTTTGATATCAGCAATACTTGCTCTCCAAGATTAGTTCCTTGGTGGTCTAAAGAGTTAAGTAAATTGCAAAGGCAAAGTAGAAAGCTCTTTAATAGAGCCAAAAGAATGGTGAGTGGCAGAATATAAACAGGCACTTTATAATAAACACCACATATAATAAAGCTATCAGGAATTCTAAAAAGAATTCTTGGCAAAATTACTGCACTGACATTAAAACTGTGTCTGCTACTGCAAGACTCATTAAAATAATGTCTAAAGACAGGAACTGCTGTCTAAACACTCTTAAACTGCCAAATGGTAAGTTTTCAGAATCTGGGAGAGAGACACTGGCTGAACTGTTCAAAGTTCACTTTCCAGGTTCCAACGAAATAAATGGAACTCCTAATTTTATACTCTCTACATCAAATTGTGGTAGAAGTAAATGGGATGTTGCCAAAAGAATCATAACTTATGATCGAACAAAATGGGCAATAATGTCCTTTAAACCTTTTAAATCACCAGGAATGGATGGAATTGTACCGGCTCTGCTTATTGAGGGAGTCTAGTACATTGCTCCAATTCTCTGTAGAATCTTTAGGGCAAGCATAGCCTTTAGGCATACACCTATTGCCTGGAGGCATACAAAAGTAATTTTTATTCCTAAAATAGGGAAAGAAAATTACTATGAAGCTAAATCTTTTAGACCTATCAGCTTAACATCCTTTCTTCTAAAGGCAATTGAAAAGCTAATAGACAAATATATTAGAGAAGTTTACTTAGTGGAAAAAACACTTTCTTACTCTCAATATGCATATCAACCTGGTAGATCCACTGATAGTGCAATCTACAACCTATCCTTCATTTTGGAGAACTTTAAGACTAAGGAACTTGCTTTAGCTGTTTTCTTAGATATTGAAGGTGCCTTTGATAAGGTACCCATAGAAACTATTTTACAATCTCTTGCTAGAAAGGGAGTAAATGACACAATCTGTTCTTGGATATAAAAAATCTGTTCAATAACAAATTTGTCAGTGCCTCATTTTTGGGTGAAAACATGATGATCCAAGCCAAAGTTGGCTGTCCACAGGGAGGGGTTCTTTCACCCATCTTATGGTGCTGTGTTGTAAACTCCCTTTTAGAGGTGTTAAAAAAAACTAGGCATAACCACCATTGGATATGCAGATGATTTAGTTATAATCGTCAGTGGTAAGTTTGGTGAAACGATCTCCAGCATCATGTCCAGCACCTTCAAACAAGTTCAGACTTGGTGTAAAAAAGAAGGCTTTTCCGTAAATCCTCAAAAACCCACTATGGCAGCCTTCACAAAGAAAAAGAATCTTAATCTGAAAAAGATAACTTTTTTTGGTCACACACACAAGAATTAACTTGCTCCAAAGAAGTTAAATTCTTGGGAGTATTTTTTGACATGAACTTAATTTGGAACAAGCACTTCAACTTTTGTATTGAAAGAGCAAAAATAGCTTTCTGGTTATGTAGAAATGCAGTTGGAAGAACTTGGGGCTTAAATCCCAAATTTATTCATTGGATTTACACTATGATTATTTGTCCCATCATTACCTATGGCTGGCTCAGTGGTTTAGTGGTCTAAAATCAAAAATGAAAGTGCTAAAGCAGAATTAACAAAATTTCAAAGGATGCTTTGTGTAGCTATCTCTGGGTGTATTCGTTCAACTCCCACATCTACATTGGAGCTTCTGCTTGGTATGCATTCTCTTTATATGCATACTGAAGCAGAAGCAATACTTTGCATGAAGAGGCTTAAAAATACAGGTCAGTGGAAGGACTACTCTAGATTTTTATCCTAGGTAAACCTCAATCCTGACGTAACTAGTCATGCTTTTATAAGCATGCCTACTGATTACACGATTGTTAAGTATGCTTTTGATAAGCCTAATACAATCAAATTTCCCTTGAGAGAAGACTGGAATAATGTTGCTATCAGTGAAAGCTGTATTCACTGGTATACTGATGGCTCAAAAATGAATTCCAATATTGGGGCTGGTATTTGTTGTCCAGCTGATGGCACAAAGTTATCATTCCCTTTGAGTAAATATACAACTGTATTTCTGCTGTATTCAAGCAGAAGTCTTTGCCATTCTTATGTGCAGTAGAATATGCTTGGACAGAAACTATTCTCGTAAAAGAATAATCATCTGCTCTGACATTCAAGCTGCATTACTAGCTCTACAGAAGTCTACTGTAACTTCTGTTCTTGTCTGGGAATGAAATCTCACTCTGTGTAAATTAGCTAATAATAACCCCATCACTTTAATGTGGGTGCCTGGGCACTCTGGTGTTCCTGGCAATGAATTAGCTGATGAGCTGACAAGGACTGGATCAACAACTGACTTTTTTTATCCTGAACCAGTGCTAGATATTTCAAAAGAATTGATCAGAAAGAATGTCTTTGATCTCTTCAGAAAACAACAGTTTATGAACTGGTACAATGCCAATGATCAAAGACGAGCAAGGCTATTAAATAGCATGTGCCCTAGCGAAAGGCATAAAGAATTATTAAAGCTCAATAGAGATAGTCTAAGGAAAGCAGTGGGACTACTTACAGGACACTGCCACCATAAAAGACATCTCACCATAATGGGAGTTTCAGATGATCCCACTTGTAGAGGTTGTCATTATATGGAAGAAACTTCAATACACATCTTATGTGAAAGTGAAACCTTTTCTCTCTGCACATAGATTTGAACACCTGGGTCAGCACTTGATTGAACCTAGGATGTTGCAGGAAATTCCTGTAAAATGTCTGCTGAACTTTGCTTCAGCCACTGGTCTCTTCAAATAGGGTTTTCTGAGGATTATAGTACATTAGACCTATGGTTGCGGTGCTAGGTTCTTTTGAAACCACCCTAATTTAAATCTAAATCTCATCTAAGTACTAATTGATAATAACAAAGTAATGAGAACTATCATTTTCAACCACTAGATTAAAAGCCGGACTAAATACTAGTGTACAAATCTTACTAAGAAATTTAGGATTTCATGCAAATACAGTGCAACCAATAAATATCTATAGATCTGTAAGTTAGCACAATATACAAAATGAATTCATGGCTAGACTTCAGTATTGGAATATATGATGACTATCATGACATCAGAATGAGACATTCAGTAATTTTCTGACCATAATTATTTGTACTTTGTGATATCCAAACTTTTACTTGCTTATCAAGTTACAGAACAAATGGTGCCTCATACATGAACAAAAATTTTTTCTCAATCACACACAGTCTAATTTAGATAGGTGACATTTTAATCATGTCCCTCTAGATAATGCAGAGAGAGGAACTCATGATACCCAGGAGACTAACTGTCAATATTTTAGCCTTCTGTGCATGCAACGATATCTGTGCAATGATAAGTATTAATGTCTGATGCAATCATAGACACTATATAAGAGATCCTTTTTCAATTACATTAGGTTACAATGCCAATGTATTGATATTCAAGAGAACTGTAACAATTGGACAATGAAACACAATTCTTTCAAAAATTATTCTTATTGTTTAAATTACACCCAAAATTATAAAATGACAGTGTGATTTATGCCAAAGAATCAAGCAACATTTATAATTAAGTGTCAAATTCCAATATGTCCAGCAACACACAGAAGCTTTCATTCATCTTTTAAAAGCCATAGAGAAACAAGTTGTACCAAAAATCACAGCTTTATCTGCATTTATATGCAAGTTTTGTATCCTAGCAATTTGCTGCCTATTTGAATAACTTTTCCTGTTTTACATAATTACATTGGCATTTGAAAGTTTTTTATGAATAATTTACAAATGAATGAATATAAAAGCACCAAATTTGGATGACACATGCAAAAGTATGTACTGATTCTAGCATACAGGTTTACATAAGAAAAATAGTTGTACAACTTACAACAAAAAAAAGCAATCTCACTGGAAAAGACCATTCTTAGAAAAAGAATAATTATAGTTTTATTAGGCAAAATGTCATAGAAATGGAAAAAGGAGTTTTAATAAGGGATATGCCCATTCCTAGCTTGAATACATTGGCAATATCAACTTTCTATGCTATCAATTAAATTATCAGTTATATGGCAAGACCAGACATGGAGCTTTTCTAGCTCTTCCATAGACCTTGGAGCAGGACTTAAAGCAGCAACCTGCCTACTAAGATAATCCCATGGATGTTCATTAGGATTTAGCTCTAGAGATCAAGCTGACCATACTATTCACTCCAAACCAAGATACTCAATATATTCCTCAACAATTATTACTCAATGAAATTGTGTGTTATAATCCATCACAATGAAACCATTGTCGATTGCACCGTCATACGGACAGGCATAAAGATCAAGTATTTGATCCCAAAATCTCACACCAGTCATAGTTCCTTCCTGGAACACATGCAATTCAATGTGAACACTTAGTGAGATCCCTGCCCAAATCATTATTCCAGGACCACGATAACTACCTTTCAACAGTGTTGGATTGATGATAGTTGCTTTGTTCCCTCCAAATCTGCACAATTATTGAATTACTCTACCATGTGAATCTGGACTTATTTATAAAAAGTATAAAAGCACATCATTGTCAGGTCCAGGAAACATGTTCTCTTGCCCAAGATAAGTGGGCTCTTATCTGTTGTCTGGTGAGTGGAACATACATAACTGGCTTCCTTGCATAGAGACCTGATTGGTGAAGATGCCTTTCCATTGTACTTGTGGATATTCCTCTCCCTGATGCTGTAGAGTGGTCAGCAACAAGTTGGGACACAGAAATGCATCCATTCCTTCAGGCCAAAGGAACAATAAAATGGTTTTCTGCAAGTGATGTAGCTCATGGTCAGCCTGCAACATGTCTTCTGGAAACTGAAGCTTTGGTTTGATATCGATTTTAGAGATGATTGGCCTCATTGCAAGACACATTAAGATGCCTAGCAGCAACAGCCCGTGACATTTCCATATTTTCGACTGACCACCATCTTAATGAATACAGCAAAAAGTTTCTCTCAGACATTGCAGGATTTCCCTGCCTTATGTCAACGAATCTGCTAACATAAGTTGCAAAACAAAAGTTACCTGCATAATTAAAATGTCTAATGTTAGCTTATTTTCTTCTCATTCACACATACCTGCTCTTTTCTATAAAAAGTGGTACCATTCATATTAACAATAAATTTTGTTAGTCTCATTTTTTTAAGGTGAGCTTTGAAAAACATGCTGTTCTTTAGCTTTGGAGGCTAGTGTATATATATATATACAAAACTATATATTTTTTGCCTATTCCTTGAAATAAATGTACAATTGGCTGTCAAATACCATGTTTACCAAGATTATCTATCTTTGCAATAAATTGCAAATTGTTTATTCAGACTTCTTTGCAGAAATTTACATTTTCCTATATATACTTGGCTTTCAGAAGTAAGCATACATTACATGTAACTGCAATTCACATATTCTGAATTAATACCTCTGATTACACAAAAGAACATAGTTCTTTATCATTTAAGATTTAAATCTTTTTTTTTATCATTTTATAATCTTTCAATAATGGCTTTCATATAAGTAGAATTATTTGAATGTTTCAAGGGAGATGTTTCTCAGAGAAGCAGCAGCAAATTTAGCATACAGAGTAATAGGTTTTTTTTCATTTTATCACCTGTATATAGAAATAACTTTTTCTACAAAAAAGCTCAAAACATATTTGATTAAAAAGTTCTATGATAAAAAAGGATCATAAATCATTAAAAACAGAAGCCTGCATTACTGGTTTAACTTTAAGTGATTAAGTGCTTTATTTACGGGGGAAAAATGTGACAAAAGCAATATAGGAGAAATTTGATTCTGATATACAGAAAACATAAGATACAAAATAAAGCAATGAATCAAATGTTCAAGAAGACGACATTTCACTGCACACAAAAAAGATATGTTCCATCTCAACAGTGCATAGATGTAGTGCTTCAGTTTACTGAGGGATATTTTTAAAATTGCCCCTTAGTGTCCAGAAATTGCTTAAGGAAATGGTAAGATATTTAAAAAGTACTTTAATATAAAAATTAAAAAATAAAAAAATTTTTTAATAAATTGACAATTTGAAACTATGTTGTTTCTGATTAGAAAGTAAATTCAAATAGACAACCAAGTTAGGAAATAATTGTGTTTCATAACCGTCCAACATCTTAGTCTTGAAGAAAATAAAACTTTATTGCATTACTTTTTACAGCAAAGAAAAATTATTCTAGGTACAATTCTTTGAAATATTATATGGTTAAAAAATAAAATTTGTTATAGCATATAGCAAGTTTCATTCAGAATTAATTGCATTGTTCAAATATATGAGTATTTAGTTTTAAAAAAAGGAAGAGAAATTTTAATTTTGCAAAATCATCTACTGACATTTGGCCTTATGCATGCTCTTGACATCTCAAGTGATACAGCCCAGATTGTCATTGTTTTGATGCTTAGATGTTTTGAATAACTGCCAAAACAGGTTTAAACATGAAAATATGAGTGACAACTAGAATTTCTGCCCATAAAATTTAATATTTGGCACTCTGTTACATCTACCATTTAATTGACATTAACCTAGCTACAAAAAAACCTTCCATGCATGCATTTAATATGCATACAATGCCTTCATTTGTAGCTTATGATGAATAGTACAATATGACTGCTCATCACAAGTTAGAAATGAAGTAGTATTAAGAGTGAATTATGGTAATTTTTATAGCATATAGTGAATGAAAGTAGTCAACACCTTATGATGAATCATAATAATGCCAATACATATATGAAAAAAAAATTTATGTTTTAGTATCCAATAAATACAAGTTTATTGTGATAATAAGCATTTAACAGAAATAGTAACAGGCTTTTATTTTGAATGAAAGATAAGATGCATGTGAAAAAGTTTAATGACATACAGCCAATTTCACAAATTTTCGAGCATATATGAATTAAAGTAGCAAACAAATTGAATCTTTATGTCAATTTTAGTGCACGAGCGCTAATTGGACTGAGGCCTACAGTTAAAAAAAAGTGGGTTAAAAACTATTACAAATATGCAGTGGGAGGTAGCATTTGAATTCTTTATCTGCTGAACCGAAGACCAACAGGCTAACCCTTCAGCTCAGCATATGAATTAAAGAAGTGTGGAAAACAAATTAATAATAAAACTTTTATATTGAAAAATATAAAGCAGATATTAAAAGCAATTTTAGAACAAATTAATTTAAGAGGCTATTCATAAAATACTTTTCCCATTATAGATGTTTTTATGCAGAAAATTTAATATATTATAGTTTGTAAAATAAATTAAAAAGGAGAACATATAATATTATCAGGGATAGTTGATTTTCAAGAATCAAACTCCAGGAATTTTAAGGAGTTTTCCAGGAATCAAATTAAAAATTTCCAGGAGGATCAATATTCATGTTAAAAAATTTTTTTTATCTTATTTTCAAAATTGTTCTTCACTAAATATGCATATAATTATGTATATACCAAATTTTTCAATTATATTTGTAAATAATAGAAATAAATAGCAAAAACTTAGAATATTTTTTATTTAAATTATAATTATATTTAATGATTACTTCAAAAGCCTCCAATGAATTTATATCTATAAAAGAAATTTTTTTATTTAAATAATCAGTATTCTTTACATTATGCAATTATACATTTTATTAAATAATGAGTAATTTTAGAGTTTTTAAACATCGCCATTGGATTTCTATCTATTAATTTATTGAGTTCTCTAAGATGTGCATAACAACCTCTGTACAAATATAAATATACTTAATCATAACAAAATAAATAAAACCATTAGATAAGATTTCCAAGATGTGTTACTTATTTCCCAATTATTTAACAAAAGCAATTCTAAATTTTTCTTCTATTTATTTTCAAACTTTTTTAAAACTATACAATTTCACATGAATATTCTATTTCTTTAATCAATTTTCACATTTCTTGGTTATTTATAAATAGCATTTTCTATTAAAAGTGTTGTGACCTTTCCATGTCTAAAATTTTCCCTTTTAATTCCTTATTAATACTGAGTAATAATTGTTGCTTCTCTGAAGCACCAGTGACATGTTTGCAATTAATGTTAACTTACCAGTTCTTACAGCTTCCTGAGCATCCTTATTGTAGATTTTGTAAATATTTATATATGTTATTTTCTAAATTCTTCATTTTGATTTCACCTTCATCAATTTTTTCAAGAACTGCTTTTTGCCTTCCTTTGGTTATAGGTAGCTTTCAAGCTGTTTTAATTCATCTAAATACAATTTATACTTTTTCCTGACACCAGCAGCAAAACTAAGTAGGTTTTCGCTAATTCTTGTTGCTAATAATTGTTGACTCCTCCTATGTTTTGGGCGTGATCATCAATGATGCACTTAGGCTTAGTTGATATATTTTTTAAATTTTCTCGCATCAAACTTTTGTTCACAGAAAATCTATGTTCAATAGATGCTTGACAATGAAAGAGTACTAAAAGCAAATTAACTACTTCCTATAAATGACAATAATTTTGTCTATTTGAGAGTAAGTTGAAATAAAAAAGTAATCATTATTTCCTTAATAACATCAAATTTTCCATCAATACAATCTTGAAATCTTAGTTGGTTATTCTAATAATTAAACTCGTCTACAAAATTTTAAAAATTACTTTTTTTTCTAAGCCACATAAAAGCCAATCTTTGTAAGACTTTTCCAGAAACAACTGGTCACTGAAAAGACACCTTCCACCAACTATATTAAATAATTTATTTTCGCCTTTATTTCACTGATAAATAAATTCATCCATTTTCACTGAAATTATACACTATTTTCACCAAGTAAGATATGGAAAGTTAATTTTAACACAAAAATTCTATTAAAAATGAATATTCAGTGAACATTATATATAATATAAGACAAAAAAAAACAAATAGAAAGAGAATCAATTAAAATCGCTTCCTAGATTGCACTGCATAAGATCCTATTGGTGATTACCTTTCATGTCACACAAATAAATCTAAATACTACATCTGGTATTGACTGAATTGGATAATCATGAAACTATTGTGGCTGAACTAGATATTTATTTTAGTCAACAGTTATGAATACATAATACCAAACATGCCACCATATAGTGGTAACATTAAGAGTAACACTCAATTTAGTTTTCGAAGAGTTTCATTAAAAATTTTAAAATATTAAAACCAAAAACTAAAAAATAATATTTTCTTACAATAGGTAAATGCAACAAGTAAGTAAAACTTAAAGGATTTTCCAGGAGTTTTACGAACGTTGTATTAATATTTAGAACATATATTAACACATAAATATCATAGGGCTTTTTAATTTTGTTAAACATAATACAAGCATTTTTTATGAACAAATAAAAAGCCTAGAAAAAGTTGGAAGGAACAAAACTGATAAGCAAAATTAAACTTGATAACATTAATATAATCTTGAAAAATTTGATAACACAATGTTTATCACTACATAAATTATCATACCTACGTTTAAATATGTGACTTTCAACACAATAGTAAAACATTTCCAAAAATTTCTATTTACATTATACTTTCAATTTTATTATTTTCTTAAGCATAAAAATGATTACAAATTTTTCACACTACAAAGCAAAAACGATATTAAATTTCCATTCTCATCACAGAAGTTAACAATGAATTTTTAAAGATTTTTGTTGATTAATTTATAATAAAATGGATCAAAAATAAACTGAAATAAATGTCTTAACTGATTTAAAAATTAAGACTTACTTTCTCAGATTGTGATAATGGATTATTCACACTGATATCAGAATTATCTGCAGTTCTTGGGTTAGTGGCAAACTAAAAAAATTAAAACAATTAATCATAACATAGAGACATTAATGCATTAAGTATCAAATTTATTATACTTTCTATTGTTCTATAATGAAAGAAGTTTTACAATAACAAAAATAAAAATGGCTCGACAAGTTTTGTTCTCAAACCATTTCAAAAGGTTTTAAGAAATTTTTTAATCTGGAATAAAGAAAAACATTTACACAATTTTTTTTCTAAAGTAAATATCTGAAACTAAAATTAATGATAACAAACTAGTGCTACAGAAACAAAAAAATATTTGCAGTGATTTTTTTTTTCTTTTTTTTTTTTTTTTTGTAATTTACACATTTTAAATTAAACAATTTAAAAAGGACTTGTACTATATTTAAAAGTAAGAGAAAAAGTCAGCACGGATTAAACATTCTTCTAATTTAATAAGACTGATTAAGAATTGCTAGATAATAAAATGTCTTTCCTTGTAGAAAGATACAGGTGAGGCACAAACTGCTGATATTGATCATCCCTATAAACTGGCCAAATGGGATCAACATATCACGATGTGAGATGTTTGGCAAAACCATAGTAACCAATCCAAATTAATTATGCCAAGAAATCCCATAGATCATTTGGGAATAAATTAGTGTCACACGCAAAGGCAAGAGAACCACACTGAAAATCTATAGTTAATACATTTTTGCAGCAGGAATAAATACAAATAACCATAGATGTGTACCAAAACCTTGTTGAAACTATTCCCAAAGAATTGCTAAGTTGATTGCAGCATGTGGATTGAACTCTCTATTAAAGTATTCAGAGCAGGCAGCAAATTGATTAGCACTCTAACCTTCAGTTCAACAGTTTGTAGATTTAATTCTCACCCCTTGAGCATAAATGTTTATTACAGTTCAGAATCCCCTTTGAAAAAAACCAATATACTCTATCAAAGCATATATTCTTCCTTTTATATTACCACAACTTGCTGGTTTCTTATCATTGTAAGGCAGTGCTTAGATTGGTAAACTTGTATTTTTCTCACTTCATCTAGTTCATGCTCAGAAATATATTCTTTCTTTTCTTATATACTCAATCATGAACTTTTTAGCATAGGAATCTTTTCAAATTCATTCAAAATATTTCGAATTTTTTCAACATCACTACAAATGTTCCTTGGATTACAATCACATAAAAACCTTTTTCAAGTCATTAAACATTTTTTTTTTCATTTTAACTTCAAAAAGGTTATAACAAACATTGTCTCAAATTAAATAAACAGTGAACTGAAATCATAAAAACTTATTAACGTTAATATAATAAAAAATCATTATAAGAAAAACTTAATTTTATTAAGTAACTTCAGATTGACCTATATTTCTAATTGATAAATGGGGAATATTTGTATATTCGTGGTTGCTATGCTAAACACCACATTCTAAGTGATTAGTCATAGCATGATGACCTAGATAATGGGACAGTGATGTCATTGTGCTGGGTGATTTTCCAACATTTTCTTGAGAAATTCTAACTACAAAGAGCACAGGAAGTTAAATTGCTTTGTGCATCTAGTAATAATTTAAAATTGATCCACAAATTAGGAGAACATATCACCCATCCTTAAACTGGTATATTTTGTCAGTAAAGTAAGCAATTATAAAATGACCTGTCCAAACACACAGCTGTAGTTTCCATTTTCTCAGCACATGGGAATTTATTTTATTTGAAGAATATCTATTTTGGCGTTCCCTACAATAAATAGTATTGTAATATAAATTCATAATATGATAATACAAATAACAAAAGCACTTTCTTTGAAATAATTCAAGTGCAGATAATTTTGAAGGTTTATGTTACACTTTTAAATATGAAACAATAAAAATCGAATTTTTAAAAAATCAGAATTGTAGAATTGAATTTGGTTGGTTTTTTTGGTTTCTTTGTCCCTCAACCGTCATTTTTTGCACACGAAGGCTAATTAGACCACGACTTACGGTTTAAAGTGGATTCCGAACCACTACATCCATGCCCACGGTGGGATTCGAACCCACAAACTGTTGAACCGAAGGCAAGAGAGAATTGAATTTGGAAATGAGTCGGGAGAATAATCAAGCTTGTAATAATTTATAATTAATTGAAAAAAGATGATTTATTTTACATATTAATATTATTTAAAAAAAAATTTTCAACAACGAATGATGTTAATATATACTATAGAGATAAGTAAATGTACTTATAAGAAGCAATGAATCATGATAAATTAATTATATGCATACATTTTATTTCCCTTTAATGAAGAAATTAATTATTTCATCAATACCTATCACTTTAAATTTTTCTGATTCCACACTAAAATGCTAAGCCATTCAAGCAATCTTGCCCCATTGTTTAACATAAATGTCAGAATAAATTTTAATTTACCGAACATGTGTTCACGACTGATGTTGAAATAGTAAAGATTGTCTGAAGTGAGACTCTCATAATTTTAAAAACATCTTCACTGTACACAATAATGCAAGTTAAGAGCTTCAAAGGGGTTTAAGATTTAATTTATTTGAAATAATAAATTATCTACCTATACATTTTTTATAGTAAAATCATAAATATTCTCAGCCAAAGAGTGTAAAAAATTTGTAATATTTTTTATTTTTCCAAAATTGAAACACTCAATATATAAGTCTTTTATTAACTCAAATTCTCACTGGGTATTAGACTTTGAATTGTTGGTCCCAATCTAATTAGACCTCGTGTACAAAAACAGAATGTTTAACAACAACAATCCAAACTAGGAATACAGGTATTCATATAAGAAAAAAATTTTATGATTCATCGCTCATGATTTTACTCTGAGAAGTTTTGTCAGTCATTTACTTTACCAATGAAGAATTTCTATTTATTCTCATTGTTTAATTGGACATTCTTAAGATTTTGAATTTTTTTTTATTTAAAAGAGCTTATTTTTATTTTGAATTATTTTCATATTGTTTTACACAATGGTATAGTTTCTTTTTTTATTCAACAGTTTAAACATTCAAAACTTTTTCTAATTTTTAATTTTTTACAGTGCAGAATAATAATGCTTGATCTCATTACATTCCTCTAGAATGTTTTCTTTCAAGTTAAAACATGCTATTGTTATAAATTGTAATAATTAAAAATAGATATTAAATAAGTAAAATAATGAATATGTGTTAGACAGAAAATAAAGCTCAATACATTTAGTACCATAAGTTAAGATTTCTAAATATCAAAATTTTTGAACAAAATCCATTGTTTTTAACAAAATAATGTTACTTGGGGGTTGAAATTGGCAAATACATTCATAATTCAACTGTTTGAATTCCCTTGTTTAAATTTTACCTGAATATTTTTCAAAAACTAATTTACAATCTTAAGTATGGAACAAAGTTTAATTCATGAAATTATTTGTTAAATTTTTTTAAAAAAACATTAGAAGATTTAACATTTTTTATTTCAAATATTTAATAATTTTGTCAATTTATAATTATTTTCTATGACTTAATTTTTTATTTAGATGCTTAAAATTTTTTTCTCAGTTTTTGTTTAATGAAAATATATAATTTTATGAATAGGTTTTAAAAAATATCAAGTCATTGTATTTTCTAAATATATTCTTTGCAAAAATGATACATTTTTTGAAAAACCGCAATAAAATGTAGATAATATAAATATTTTCAAACATATATATTTTCAAAAAATAAGATATAGAAAAAAAATAATGCACACTTCGTTTGAGTTGTTTGGGGTAATCTAGTAACGGGAATTGTATAGGAGTCTGTTTGAGTACTACTGGATCTGGTGACCTTTTTAGCTACGATCGCATAGCTTACTCCAGACTGTGGCGTACGAGATGTAACGATCCGTCGAGCCTCAGAGTACGAAATTTTATTTCTGATCTTAACTGTTGTGATCTCCTTTTTCATTTTGGACAATTTCGAGAGTAGGAGAGGTGGTCGCCTTTACAATTGACATACGCCTCCTTTCCATTACAATTTGTACTTTTGAGGCCAACTTCTGCACAACGAGCGCAAGTTTGGCCCTACAAAAATATTTAGAATGTTCAAAATGTTGGCACTGGAAACAACGCAAGGGATTAGGAATTTACGGCCTTACAGGCCAATGCATATGCCACTTTAACATTTTCTGGAAGGTCTGGCATGGCATATGTCAGAATGAGATGTTTAGTATATACTTTCCATCTCTTCTGACAGTTATGCGCTTAACGCCGCAGACCTTCTGATCTTTTAGATTTTCTAGGATCTCTTCTGTAGGCATATTTAATAAATCCTTTGCGGAGATCACTCCCTAAGAAAAGTTAAGGTTCCGATGAGGCGAGACGGTCACCTCAATATTTGCCAACAGTCTCATATCAGCTATAATGGATGACTGGATAGCTGATGCAATTTCAACAAGTAGGTCTCATGATCGCAGTTTTCTTATACTCCTTATTTCCCCAACTGTCCCCGATATTCCTTTTTGGATAACAAAAGGGGACACATTTTCAAAAGTTCCCTCTTTCCTAGAAAGAACAAAATATTTAACATTTGTAAGATCTAATTGTTGCTCCCGTGAAAGAAAAGAATATTTTAAATTCTCCATGAAAATGTTTTTTAAAGTTTTGGGACCTGACTGCACCACCCACCACCGAGTCCAACAAGGGGATGCAGATCAGCTGCACCAGTGATAGCCAGGTCCTATACGTTCACAGTACATCCCTGAGATGGCTTCCACCCTTAACGAGTCACCCATTAGATGTACCGATTGCTTGATCCATAAAGCCGATTGATGTGCTGAGAACCACAACACACCTCCCATTTACCCGAGGCCTCAATTACCAGGACCCTCCTTTCCAGGGACACAGGTCTCCACGCACGGCAAACACGTGGATGATTTAGTCCTCAAGAGTAGCTAATAGCAACAGAGCGGCGAAAGCTACTCAAGGAGAGCCCTCAACCTCTAACGAGGCAACCACAACGAGGAAGAAATAGAATAAAAAGCAGAAGAATAGAGGAGAGAAGAAAATAAAGAAGAGGACAGATCACTAGGGTACCTCGGGATTGTGACACCTGTGTTTACCTAAGGAAGGTAAATCCCCTGAGGGAGATATAAACTGTTAAGTCTCCCAGTTTATCACAACTGCAGATCAGTAATCCCTCATTCAACTAATTTTACTTTTTGACTGATACAAGCACTTTTTAATTATGCTTGCATCTAACAGGTGTGACTTCCCATTGATCTGAAACTTCCTACAAGTACAGCAAATGAAAATTTTTATACCAAAAGATCCAGTATAAATTAATGTCTTTCACTAATCCCAATCATAGGCTAGTATTATTATAGTGAACCATACAAAATTTCTGTATAAGGTTAGTTAAGGAGTGTTAAATAAAGTTTCAATGTTCAAAATAGTCAAGTGCTTTACTTAAAACACTATCTGGTAAGGGAAAAATTCCACTTTAGAAAGTGACTAAATTTTACTGTAATACAGGAGCAAGAAATCCGGAATAGCTAATTGATAATAACAATGCAACATCTTTTGACACAAACAATCCAATAGAGTTACAAGATTATAAATAGACAGATGAGGTAAGAAGATTAAATTAGGTGTTTTTGCAATTCAAACAGTGGTAGTCGTTTTAAAGCAGAGATTTAGAATATGAAGTTAAAAATAACTAACATTAATATGCAGAATTTCTAATAATTCGCATGGTGGAAAAGAATCAAAACTTCAATAAAAACAACTTAAAACTTTTATCTTGAAACTAATGATAAGTTGGTATCAACATCTGTACATAAAAAGCTTCACAAGTGAGATCTATAAGCAAAGTAACTATTCTTTTGAGAGTCACTCAACATCATGTCACAGGTTGATATGGTTTGTTTACTACACGATAGTCAACTTTTGCACATGAAGACTAATTAGACCTGAAGTTTAAAGTGGATTCCAAACCACCAAACACCCAAACCCACAAAGGGATTCAAATTTAAGAGTTATTGAAAGACCAAAGCACTAACCTTGAGGCTACCAATTCTCTGCAAAGTTTGAATAGTGAAAAATTATTAACCTTAACTTGTGAGCAGAGTGATAGTAGCAGTGTCATACAAATTTGGAAGACAAAGCAATTTGAAAACCTGGGAAAGGATGCTGAAAGGTGAAGTAAACACATGATGATAGGCACCTGATCTACATGGTGGTGTTGGGACTGTACAGATAACAATTCAGCTGCTAGCCCAGCCATCTTGACATAGGAGGAATTATTTGAATATTTCCACATACACTTTCAATAGCTCATCAATCATAAGCTATTCTACATGAGTGCGAAGATTAATCTTCATAATGACAATAGATATAATTTAAAATGATGAAAACAATGAACATGTTAGCATTTATTAAATATTTATGAAAGAATTCACTGAAAGGAAATGTTTGTATATAACAGTATATAGGTAGATACACTGATTTTCGTTCTTTAAATGAGTAATAGTAAATGTTCTTGCTTATACAGACAAAATTGTTGCTGGTACAATAGATAACTTATGCTGATACAATAGATGCTTATTCTTATTACTGGATAACAACACTTGACTCACCAAGCTCAATGCATAGATGAGTATCTTCAGCAACAAATATTACAGGACATGAAGAGTCGAGTTTGATTAAAGAAACTAAAGCCTATCCACATATTTAAAATATGTAGCTATTCTCTATCTTCTCTGCTCCTCAGACTTTTGTCACAATCACAACCGTTTTGCAATAATAATGCAATAATAACTCTCTATTGAAATAAGAGATTTCTTAATTACCATTATTCATTTGTGCATTCTCACTGTATGTGCTTTATTATCTGTTTGAAGTTATCAGACACTATTCTAAGGATGCTTCACAAAGACGCCTGATTATTATATTTCCAGCAGCTGATTTCAATACACCATAACTGCCATATAATTTCATTTATTTCATTTCTCATTGTGTATTTAATTAATTTCTAAATGAAATTGTAAGGCCAATTAATATAATTGAAAATTTTCCTTAATTTATTAAATCAATTAAATCTCTGCACAAATCACAACATTAAAAAACAAATGTAAAAATAGATTACAATAGATACTGTCTGTAAAGAATGATGGTAGACAAAAAAACTTGTAAGAGTATCAGATACTAAAATGATTAAGACACTTATAAAAAGCGACATTAGTCAATGTAACTATAAAACTAAACTAGTAACATCTCTAATACCAACATTAGAGAAATAATTGAGAGAGAGAGAGAGTTAATAAATTTTTCATATAATTATTGTATAGTTTTTGAAAAAATGTTTTATGGACAATTATTGTTAGGAAACAAGATAATAATGGGTCCTTCATAAATTCTATTAATCAAACCTTGACATCTTTACTTAAAAATAATTTATTAGTCCTTCACTATAAAATTAAAATATCAAACTAATAGTAAAATAAAATAATTACTTTATCAAGAATCTCTTCATATTTTGTCCTTTTTAACTTAATGGAATCAAACCACAATTTTTTATCTTCTGGTAGACATCCTAAAAATACCTACAATATAAGAAATATATATCTATAACAAAAACACAAAATATTCATCTTATTGGTGACACTTATTTTACTTTTAGTGCTGTTTCTGTTTTTGGGGTTATAAAAAAAATTGTACATAAATTACTGTATATTATATATAAATAAAATAAAGTATAAGAGAATATTTTAAATTATACGATATTGATAGAAGGAAAAATTTTATCAAGTTAAGAAAATTATCAACTAAACACATAAGTCAAAAAAGAAAGTTATTATAAAAAATATTTTTTACATACTTTCCAACAAATACTCCTGAAATGTGTGTTTTTTAATTCACCCTTTATTGCTAAAGATTTCAAGCGTTCTAAATAATACTTGCTGGAAAAAAGTGAGTTCCATTCCTTTCTGAAAATAAAAGATATTAATTATTGAAAATTTAAATGTCAATTCAAAGACCAAAAACTATTGAATAAAATACTTTTATTGCCATAATTTAAAAAAGTTTTTTTTTATTTAGCTAATAAATTTATAAACATTTTGATATTTTCCTTTTATCTAACAATAGACCGAGTAATCTAGTAACACAAGTATCATCTATAAAATTTGAATACTTAAATATTTATTATTACTTACAATACCTTTTAAAGGTCAACATTTCAGCTTTTATGCTACACAATTCAGCACTGTTTCACTAATCAGCATAAGTTTTAACACTATTTGTAAACCACAGACAAAGGACTTAATTACTAAAGCTTGAAAACTGCATACACATAACTTTACTTTAAGATGGGGACATCATATGCAAAATGTATTATAAATACAATTAGCAGTGGTTAAAAAATACACTCTAACTTTTTTTAAATGAGGAATTTGCATTTCCATAAAATGTTTCCAAATAAGACATTTGATAAAGAAAATAGCAATTTTTAAGCAATAAATCACAAATATAATTTTATAAGATTTATATACATATCACATGTCATCATACAAGTGATATATATAACTTAAAATATAGATATACTGTACGTCATAAACACCCAATGGCTTTAGCGTAACATAATATATATAAAATAAATAAAAGTAAATGTTTATATCATTAAAACCATGCTATTGGGCTAATCATTTACTACTGCATTAAAAAAAATTGTTTTTCTCATTTATTTGTAATGCTTTAAAAATCTATGATATGCTAAACAAAAGTAAAAAATAGGACATGTTTCTAATATATTTTAAGTAGCAATAAAATGCAAAATCATCTTTAATAAAGAACGTCATTAAAGTTACCGAAAAAATGCAGAAAATGTTTTATATATTTTTCACAATTATTTCCATATTACAATATTTTTGCAGTTATCTTTTTTAATATAAATCATATGATGATTTGTTTATTTTTTACAAATTCATTTGCATCTGTCTTCACAATCATTTTTTATATATTTAATATCAATTTAATTCAATTTATTGACAGATATTACAATGCAGGGTTGCCACTTTAAAAACTTACCATTATATTAACAAAAATTACCATTTAAAAAATATTGTAATTTTTCCTTGAAAAATATTAATTTCCTTTCGCAGTGGTACTAAAATATTTAAAATTTTATATTTTGAAACACAATTTCGATTTATTTTATACATTAGACCAACATTTTAAATTAATTCTGGGGCTTTTTTTATTTTTATTGTATAATTTAATACTAAACAAGTCATTCATCATTTCATCTACAGTAAACCCCTTTGAGGTCTTTACAAATTCACCCTCAAGGATCACAGAAAGTAAGATGAAAAAAATTCCTAAAATCTGATATGCTTGTATTTTCTTTTCCATATTTTGGATCTAATGCAAAATTAAATGAAGTATTTATTATCTAGTTGTAAATTTTCATCAAGCATGCATTTGTGTTTCCAGATAAACTGTTTGCAGAAATTCACATAACAATTTTATCAATAAACAGTTTTTCACAAATCTACAACATTTCATAAGCAGATGTATCAATATGTAGAGATTTTTTACCACATTGCTTTACATAATCTTAAAAAGAGACATTCTTTAAATTTGAAATTTCATTAATTGATTAAAATGCTCTAAAATATCTATGGGCAAATTTAAAAAAAAAATTTTCTTTCTTGTAGACAAATAACACTAATTTTCTTCTTGAGCAAATAAATGCCTTTTTTCCTAGGTAGCTTTAAGAAACGTCTTTTTTCTGTTCAGACACAATTTTTTTCAAATACTTGTACATCATTTAACTAAACATCATTTTAAAATCTTTGTTAATGTGATAACAAATCTTGGTTAATTATTAATATTTATGATTCATAAAATCCATTACATAAATAGAAAAAATCTACTTTGAATGGTTCTTAGTAAATTAAGTTTGCTTAAAAATTCAAAATTTGCTTGAATGTAGTGCAGCTAATATCTGCAGTTTTACAAATGTTTTGTTTTAAGAGATTCATTGATATGACATAGACATTCCTGGTAAAATTTTCATTTACTTCATTCAAGATTTCAAAAAAATCTCAAAATCCACATTCACTATCAAAAGATACTTATCTTCTTCTTTCAGAGAAGCTTTACTTTATCACTTTTTGATTTCTGCATGATAAAGTTACAATCGAATAAACAGTTTATTGGCTTACAAATACTAAATCCATTTGTATTTAAAAGTTTTAGCATATATATATTTTTCAGTTGATAAATTTTCTCTTTTGGAACCTAAATATACATAATCAACTTATTCTACTAATCAAAAACTTTAACCATACCATTTATTATTTTAAGTCAAGCTTTATTCATGGTTTCATTAATATTTAATTTAAAAATATGATTTAATTTGTTCATTAAGGATTCCCTTATGCTTTCAGCAACATAACAAGTTGTTATATATGTGAAGCACAATTTTTCCTTTCTTTAATTAGTCTGTCCTATCTCTAATCAATCTAGGACAAACTGTTTATCATTAGCTAATGTATGAGTGAGTTCAATAGTTTCTGAAGGATAGCTGAATAAGAGAGAATTATCACAAAAAAATTCCATGATAACTGCTTCACAATTAGAAGCTCAGTTGCATACAAAAAGTTTATAAGGAAATGTTGGCATAAGAACTTTAACCTCAAACAAGGATATTGCTAAAGTTTCTTTGAAATTTTACTGCAAGGTTAGTAATTTTATCCCGTTGACTAGGATTAAAAAGGGAGAAATTGTCCCCTCTGGTGATGACCAGGAATGGAATTTTTCTTCACCTTTTACTGTCCAGAAATTTCAAAGAGGACTCTGTTGCTTGTCAAGAGGAAAGAGTGCTGGTCCTGATGGCATTCTTCCTGAATTTATTGTGGAACATAGCCTAAAAGCTAAACGAACAGTTTTAAATTTTATAAATAAAACTTGGGATGGCACTATTCCGAGCCTCTGGAGAAAGGCTGACATTATACATATCTTGAAACTAGAAAAAATGAGACATACATACAGAATTTCAGACAGATTTTTTTACCTGTATCTTAAGTTAACAGAAAGAGTGGTCATTGCTCAACTTCAGTACTTTTTTAAATACAGTGGCCATATCTTTGAGAGATAGGCTGGTTTCAGACATGGATACAATACATCTGAACAAATTGTCCAACTTTCACAGCATATTAAAGACGGTTTTTAAAGGAAGCAAAGTGCTCTTGCTGTCCTCATTGATTTTAAATTGGTGTTTCACCGTGTTTGAAAGAAAATGCAACTTAAGAAGCTGCTTCATACAAGAGTGCATGGAAATCTTTTTTAAATGGATTAGTGAGTTTCTTTTACAGAGACTCTTGAATTTTAAATACAGCAATTCTCAATCAGGTTATGGACAAACCAGGCAGGGCCTCCCACAGGACCCAGTTTTGAGTCCTGTTCTCCTGAATGATATAGTTAATGACCTTTTGAGTTTTATTAAATAGCTGTCCCAGAAAATCAGCCACTGTTGTATGCTGATGATCTTGATAATTGGTCTACTGGCTCTGATATCCCTATGCTTGAGACAGCATTAAACTTGACTTTAGAAGCTCTGAGAACCTGGACCCTGTACAATGAATTCAAAGTTAACCTGGAAAAAACAGATTTTGAATTTTTCACCCTTAGTACCAAAAAGTTTAGTATTAACCTGGTGTACAAAAACAGTATCTTGGGTCGGACTGATTGTGCTATTTACCTGGGCATAACTCTTGATACCAGACTAACCTAGAATAAGAACATTAATCAAGTGGCAGATAAAGTGACAGATCACCTTAGTCTACTGAAACATATCGCTGGAATAAAGTGGAGTTCTTCCCAAAGTGTTTTTACATCCACTTTTATATCCAACATTAAACCAGTATTGGAATATGGCTCAGAGGTCCTTGTAACTGCCTCTGACAGCACCTTATCAAAACTCAATTTGGTTCAAAATAAAGCACTAAGACTCATCACTGGTGCTGCAGTTTCAACTCCTATACCTGCTATGCAACTACAGGCAGGAATTTATAATTTATCTGTTAGACGAACTAATAGAGCCCTTTTTCTTGGTGAAAGATTAGAGAGAAAGGAGCATTTCAGGCCTAACTACATTCTTCCTCAAACTAGATTTAAATCTCAACATTCTTTTCTTCTTGAGTGTCAGAGACTTGCAGGAGCCTTTGGTGTCTCCGACTCCAGACTTCACATCTGTAGACTGCCTATTTCTTCTGAGATATGCTACTACTTGATTTGACTTGGTACAGCTTGTTTGAAAGTCAGACTTTCACAAGACAGTTATATTCCATTGATTTGGCCATTATACAAGACTGATATTCTAATCAAGAATGGTTACAGGTTTACTGATGGATTGGCTACTTTTTCTGCTGGTAAAGCTAGAGCCTGTGCTTACTCAAAATGTTTTAGTCTTAGAGAAAATCTCAACACTTGGGCAGATAATTTTGTGGAAAAATGTCAGCAATATTTATGGCTACCAGAGTGATTAGTGAACCTGCTGAACAAAACTTTGCTGTCTTTGTCAATTCTGAGAATGCAATCCAGACCATATCTGATTATAATCTATACTCCTCTGAACTAGAATTTGAAATATAAACAACTTATTGACTCTCTTTTTTGTTCTGTATGAAAGGTCATCCTCCAGTGGATCCCAGGTCATTGCGGCATTTATGGAAATGAATTGCCTGACCTATTGGCTAGGGAAGCTTCAGCTTTACATCCATCTTCCTATCCAATTCCTCTTCGAAATACTAGGAGACTTCTTGTGAGCAAAATAAACATGGAACAATTTCTGCTCTTAGGATCATGGCTGATGGAAAATCCTGGGCTTGCCTTCTAAATGGCCAGCAACACTCTCGCACTCTCCAGCACTCTATCTTACTTATGGCAATATTATGTTTCAGAATTATTACAGGACATGACTATTTACAGGCTCATCTGTATAAAATCAATCTGGCCCATTCACCAATTTGTGTGCTTTGTGACACCTCACCAATGATTGGGGAATATATCTTTAGTTGCTCCACTGTTTCTGACGCTCATTCCAGTGATGACTTTCGAGCCCTTTCGCCTTCTGGAGCTTCTTCAATATTGTACTGGGCTGCAAGACGGCTCATGTCTGAAAGAATGATGGCTGGTATAATTTAAAAAAACAAGTAACATCTACCTATAATTCTATTTACCAGCAATATTTTTTTATACTTGCCACTTTCAATCAAAAAATATTAAAATAAGAAATTATTTCTCTCTAAACTTTTAACTTCATTAAGCATATATTTCCCCCTATGAGTGTGTGAACTAAATGAGGCAAGAAATATTTGACAGCATATACCTCTGTATTTGATAAAATTTTCTTTATGTTTACTATCATATTCCAACGACTATATACTGTACAAATTTCAGCTATGTAAAGTTTTTTGTCTATCATTTCTCCATTTTCAACTAACAAAAAATAAAGATTATTCATTACTATAATTTGAAATCATTTTTTCTTACTGATAAAGACTTGTTGAATCTTCTTGATTAACATCAGAAAGTAAATCATTCTCAGACACTTCAATTCCTTTGGCTACAGCATTCATTCTGTAATAATAGACATTATGATATTCAATTATATTAATTAAAGGAATAAAAAAATTTCTTTAGCAAAATTATTTTTTAAAATGTATATAATTCTTTTTCTCAAATACATAATTGTTTTCTTTAAAAGAATTATTTTCTTTCATGAATTTTCTACAGTTGAATCAGATTAAAATGAATGGGAAAAGACTATTTTAAAAAGTTTTGCAAGAGAATCATATATTTTCATCTACTTTAGATATTATTCTAAATAACAGTTCTCTGAACTTTTTTTGCTCAAAGAGGTATTTTATAAGATTAGAAAGAGATATATTTTTGCATAACACTTATTCAATAACATGAATGATAAAACATATTCCACAGTACGAAAAGAGAGTTTGCTCTAAAGAAATGTTCATTTTTATAATTTTTAAACCTTGCAGTTCTATATCATTATGTGGAAGCAAAAAGTGTTTAAGTTACAGGTCAGATGTTAAACTACAGTTATATAGATAGATAAGCAAAAATAATAATAATAATAATAATAAATAAATAAATAAATTATATATATATATATATATATATATATATATATATATATATATATATATATATATATATATATATATATATATATATCAACAAATGTGCTAATCTAAAATGGAAAAATAAAGCATGCACAGTACAAAAGAAAAAATTTATTATGTGCAGTTTGAAAATAATCAATTTCTTTCCTTTAATTAACAAAAAAAATTTTATTTTTAATATATATAAACTTATTTTAAATTATAAGAAACTAAAAATCATTTTTATTATAATCTTCTCAAAATTATTGCTCTTGGCAATCAATTGAGTGCTTTTATATCAGTTTATCGCATTTAGTGATGAAGTAGATCCAAGTAGATCCAATCAGATGTTTCTCACAATTTTTTTCTAAGCAATTTATTATATTTTTAACTATACTGTGTATTTTTCATTTTAAATGAAAGAACATTATCCGCAGAATACATTTTTAAGTATTCAGCAAAAAAATTTATTCAGATCGACAGATAAGAATTATGCAACATTTTTCTTCTACTCAGTAAAAAGTTCTTGCAGATAATATGCCACTACAGATTATATACAGAAAAATACGGTAAATGAGAGATCTTCATGACTGTTAAACATATTTTGAAAGACACAAAAAAACATTAATGGGCATAGCAAATCATCAAAAAATATTCAAATCAATTTAATTTATTTAATGAGAAATACAGCAAATAATACCAAGTCTCTAGAACAATCTTTGCCTCACATTATTTCAAATAAAGAAGTGAGAATGATCAATGAAAAATTTTATTTTAATTTTTCTTCAGCACTTCTATTGTGCTAGCTGATTAAAAACATTTTAGCACAGTAGTTTTGGATCAATGAATTACCTATTAAAAAGCCACTATATCTCCAGTGAAAAAAATGGGATCTTATAATAATTTAAAGCATTCAAACTTATACCACAGCAAAATTTAAAAGAAGCTATGTTCAATTACTAAGCTCACTCTTATTAAAAATAATCAAAAGTTCTCATCTTTTTTTTTCTTGAAATAAACATAGTTATTATTAAAATTGCATATTTTTAAAAATTAAGTCTGAAACTTATACGAACAATACAAACTCCAAACAAATAAATAACAAACTTTCTTTAAATTTACAGAATTATGATGACAAAAATTTTATTCTTTTCAGGAATATGTATTTTAGAAATTTATAACTCTTATTTATTCTTGGTTTATAGCAAGTGTGACATAAAAATTAAATTTTTAAGATATTGGATGCAGAAAACTATTATTGAAAATGTCTAAATCATTTCATGAAAGGATTTTGTTTTTATGAGGCAGAGGAATAAATGTTAGATAAAGCTAAAATATTTTGAGTTGAAACTATAAACATGAAAATTTTGATATTAATTATGGTTAGATAAACTTCTATTGATAGTATAAATGTGAGACACTATGGAACACATATTTATTAAAAAACAATATTTGCATGACAACATATTCAAGTATGTATTTTTTAACA
>CM075854.1:51801192-52023692 GCA_037975125.1 Latrodectus hesperus | reverse complement strand
GTTCTGTGTGCAGCATATTGATGGCTGTATACATATCTGGAAGATCCAAGGTTAATGCTGGTAACCTGGTAGTACTCCATACTTATTATAGGGGCCATATACCTGGTGTAATGGTATGCACATCAATTGAGCATGATGCATGCACAATTGTATAAGTTATTACCACTACTTTCAACATGGAGTACTCATATTGTGATCCACAAAAGAACATTTTTTAAAAAGATAATACAAGAGCACACATTGTCTTGTATTGACTTTCTAAATACAGATGATATTTGATTGTTCTAGCCTGCAGTCTCCAGACCAATCTAACCAATTAAAAACATCTGATGAGTTGCAGCATCAAAGAAAAAATTAACCAATACACACATGTATAAAAACAAGGTTCACATTAAAAAAAATAAATAAAAATAAAAAACACATAAACAAACATAGACAACACTTACTCTACTAAGAAAGATAGGACACATTTTTTAAAATTCTGTATTTCTCAACACAGAAATGGAGCAACATTTCTAAAACCAAGTAAAACTCAAAAGTAGTAGTGCTATTTTCAATAATAGTAAAATTTGCATGATTTTTTAAGATTTCGTACTGTGAATATTTGCAAACTTAATACAAAAAATTTAACAAATAAGGCAAAATATGTAAGACGCTATAAAAAATAAGATACATGCAAAAGAAAAAGGGTTTTCTGTAATGATTACATTTATTGTAACCATATAAAAAAATTATGTGAGAATTATTTGCATTTCCAAATAGATACTCATGAGCTTCAGATAATCTTCAACCACTTAATATTATTTAAAATACAAGAATAAAATTTTTACATTTAAAGTTTACAAGTAATGAAAGAAAAACGGGAAAGAAACCATCTGTATAGCTTTAATTTCAGCATATAATTTATGAAATTTGACGTATACAAATGTAACCATCACTAAAATTAACTACTTTTAAGTATTTTGAAAAAAAATTATTAAATACATATATTTAATTACTTTTATTTAAAATCAAGAATAATAATGAAACCAAGATAAATTTGAAGAATTTTCGAAAATTCTATAAGACATATTTTTGAAGTTTTACTTTAAATTCTTAGCCCACATGAAATAAGTCACACCTCCAATACCGTCAATTTTTAAAAATAAATAAACAAAGCGGAAAAAGAATTTGCGTTTGTTTTCGGCTATCTATTTATGCTGAAATTGAGGAGTTAAATGGGGCCAGTCGCCATAGAATTTTGCACGATTGTTGATATGTAGTTATATACTGAGCTGGCACTTTCTTCTTGTATACTTCACCTGAGATGTATAGAAACAGGTATGAACTAGGGATGGGAAGAAATACCTGTAACAAGTATTTTGTAATCAGTATTTGAATGTAACAACCTGTAATCAGTACTTTTTCTTCCAAATACTCAGTACTTCCAGTAACAAAGTCAGCGCGAGTTCGAGTATTCTCAGACAGTTGCAGATACAGTGTATTTGACCAGTTTCTAAGACAGAGCGTACGTGAGTACGTACTTGTTACAAAGTAATCAGCGAGTACGTGAGTACGTGGTTGTTACAAAGTAACAAGCAAGTACGTGAGTACGTGGTTGTTACAAAGTAACAAACAAGTACGTGAGTACTTGCTTGTTACTTTGTACTCGCTTATTACTTTGTACTTGCTTGTTACTTTGTACTTGCTTGTTACTTTGTACTTGCTTGTTACAAAGTAATAAGTGTACATTGCGCTCTGTCATTGGCTCTTCTGTAACAAATACAGAACTGCCAATGACAGAGCGAGTACAAGTAACAATATCATCGATATATCGATGCAAACGGATGAATTATGAGATTATGGTAGCTTCTTATGGTAGGGAGGCTGGGTGGGAGAAGGGAAATGACAGTTGGCTTAACTGGGTAAATAGAAGAGGGATACTTGGGAATTGAAAGATCTCTTTGGGTTGGAGAGGGAGAATATGAATTTATATTGCGAAATAAAATACGCATGTACATTTATTTCGTTTCAGTTATTTAGTGATTGTCGTTCTTTTTCAAATATATGACGTTTTTTTAAATATAAGAAAAGCATGATATTCTTGTTATGTATTTAGCAATTTTTACTAACTTTTATTTTTGTTATTATTTCTTTTAAAAATTTATTCTTATTTTATGAACATATATAACATATTTATTTGAACCTTAAATTAGGTCAGATTTCTTAAATTAAAAAAATATTTAAATTAAATCTGCTTACATACTTCCATTGTTATTTTTACTATGCATATTTTTTATTATAATTCCATGTAAATATGTTTATTTTTTATTCAACCATGTTTCAGTTTCACTATATTTTACTGTAAATATATAGAATTTAAACTTTTAGAAAATATGTTCTTTTGTATTTTTTACCGTACGATTTATTTTTATTCAGATAATGAGAATGTTGATTTAAACCTAATGAAGGTAGTTTATTCATTTTAGTTTAAAAATTCAAAATGAAAAAAAACTTTAATTAAGTTAATTTTTACCTTATCTTTATTTAGACCATCATGTGTTACTGTCATGTTTATTTCTCAAATTATGGATTGATGTAAATAAAATGTATGTATTTTTGTTCCTCCATTTTTTATCAAGCATTGTTTCTCAATATTTTACCTTAATACATTATAACATTTAGATTATTGGTAAAACTATTTTATATATTTTTGATAGTTATTGAAATGTTATGCAACTATATCTAATATAAAATAATTATGTTTACTTAAACATTATTAATATATTAATTATGTTAATATATTAATAATGAAAACTTTAGTTTTAATTGCAAAGCTACTTTATTTAACCATAAATTGATTAAGTTTCAGGAAACTGAAACAAGATATGTGAGTTAATGCAATTTTTATTTTAGAAAAAACTGGTTTATCTACCACATAAAAATATAAACAAGTAAACGTCTTTTATAATAAAAATTATTATCTATTGTACATAAAAAATTTTTACTATAGTTGTCTCGTTAATGTTTAATTATAGAAAAATAAAGGAAATTAAATTTTAGTTGATTTTTCTGATTAATTGCTGTATTTTTGTAAGTAAAACCTCTTTGTTTAACGTAAAATAAAGCCTCTTTGTAATTGATTAAACTTCCCACTTTACAATTCTTTGCAAAATGTTCACAAGTTAATTATAAAACTCATTTACATAATTGGAAAGTCTTACTAAATTCTAATAAAAAATTAAGCTGATTAGGTTGAAAAATTGAAATTATATTATCTTATCTAATTTTATATTTTAATTAACATTGGAAGTCTTTGAAAATTACGATTGAATAATTGGAAAATTTACTTAGAACAGATATAAATTCTGAAAATAAATGTAAATAATAAAATGTCATGATTTTTATAATGAATGAATAAGATTTAGAAATTTACAATTTTTTACAAAAAAAAAACGGTTTGTAGATAAACAACTTATATTTCTTTGTCTCATACTAGAAATTAAAGCATTACAGGAAAAACAAAAACTTGCCATTACTGAAATGTTGCATAAATAATAAGAATTATTTTTATAGATCTTTTCATTAATATTTAAGTGAATGCTTATTTATAAATGATAATAATTTAAATTAACATTAATTATATTAATTAATTTTATGGTTTTATATAAAATATTATTGATCTACTTATTTACTTTTAATAAATTATTAATTTATTTATTATTAATTTAGTTTTTATTCAATTTATTTATATAATTTTAAAATATTTGTCATTATATTTTAATCCGATAGATGGCAGTACAAAAGAAATTGTAACAAGTACGAAATGTAATCGGTAAAATACTTGTTACTTTAAAAGTAACTGTACTCAGTACGTACTAAGTACAGGAAAAGTAACAAAGCCCCATCCCTAGTATGAACTTTCACAGCGATCCGCTAGGCTTCCGCAGACCGTACTACCCTTTAATAGCAAAGGAGGCAAGGTCGTCTGTTCATCTGGAACGGAGATGGCCAACCTGCGGCTCTTTGAAGGACTATTTGTGGCTCTCGATAAATGTACCCAAGTTCCCTTTTCATTTTTGTGATATTTTACTTTAAAAAATTACTATCGTTCAGTATGTATTTCAAAATGTCTTTTAAATTACTGACTACAAACATAAAGGATTCAGTGCAACGTTGTAACAAATTTCATTGGCCTCCAAGTCAAGAACAATGACTCATCAAAAACTGTGGGAATGAACATAAATAGTGGCTTAATCATCCGTAAACAACGGACTCCACACCCATTTTGATTTGTAAGTATTCATTGCAATGGACAGTTGACAATGTGCTCTGAAGGAAACAATCTGTATCACTTTTGCTACGGATATAATTTGTAATCTATAATTTGTTTCGTAGTATGTAACACGTATTGTTATTGTTTTAATAACACAAAACTTGTATTTTCTAAATTTCTTTTTCTATTTTCAGTTCTTTTAAAAATATAACGACCGAGATCGAAGGTAAAAAAAGAAAATACGATCAACAAAATAGAAGTTTTTATTATGATTGGGAGAAGAGTTTTTTTTATTGACAATAATGGAAAAGCATTGTGTTATTTATAATTCTAAGGTGAAAAATTATAAAGTTAGCAATTTACATCAACATTATGAAACCAATCATCCTCAGTTTTCTAATCAGTATCCACCACATTCCTAATTAAGGTCAGATAAACTTGCTTCTTTAAAATCAAATTTAAATAAACAACAGTCAATATTGTTGACCCTTTGCAATCAAGCTTATAATGTGGTTGAAGCCAGTTTTGTTATTGCCTGGAATATTGATCGTGCAAAACGCCCATATGGAGAAAGAGAGTTCATTAAAAAAATTTCGATCTAAAACTTTAAAATCCAAATAATGCAGCATTGCACAAAGTTGTTTCGCTAATTTCCATCTTGATACACACAACCAACAACGCATAGCTGCTATTAATACATCTCTTGAATATAATTTTAAAAAATGATTTGAAGAACAGTATTGTATTCAGCTTTGCCCTTGATGAATCGAAAGATATCCCAGATCTTCCGAAATTGGCAATTTTCATACGTTTTGTTTCACCTGACTTCGTTGTAAAAGAAGAATTATTAGATTTAGTAGCACTTCATGAGTCAATCCGCGGTGTCGATATTAAAAGTGCATTAGAGCAGCAAAAGTTTTATTCCATAATGAAAACTTTTGCTGTTCCTCTTAATAAACTTGTAAGCATTGCAAGTGATGGAGCTTCAGCAATGCTAGGTAGAAAAATCTTTCTTATAGGGCTTTTAAGAGATGATTTTCAAATTCCACGATTCCATATCGATTCACTGCATAATTCACCAAGAACAACTCATTACAAAATATTAATTTGATATTAATTTCTTTTGCATTGTTAGATAGCTATCTAGCTACAATTTTATATTAAATTGATTTGTAAATTTGTTTGGTCCCATGACTGCATTTCTTAAAGAAAAGGAAATAACCTATTCAGAATTAGACATTGATAAGTGGTTATAAGATTTAATATTTTCGACAGATGTCATGGAACATTTGCAAACACTGAATTTACAATTGCAGGGGAAAAATAAAATATCTGACCTCCCTCAGTGTATATCTAGTTTTCAAACTAAATTACAATTTTTTCAAAAAAGATATTAAAAATAAAACATTTTGTCATTTTCCTCGAATTAAAAAAATTTGTTCCAATATTAAATAAGAAACGAGTGTATGAAAAAGCTAGAAGGAATAATGCTGATGGAATTCCGAAATAGATTTAAAAACTTGAAATATTTTAAATCGTCTCTTGATTTTTTTTTTTTTTTTATGAATCCATTTGAAATTAACATAATTTAAGGTGATTTTTACAATATAATTAAGTCCGAAAAATCATCTGGAGAATTCTAATTAATAGAAATGCAAGAATTTCAAGTTTTAAAATATAAGTCGACACCGATTACATAATTTAGGAAATTTGTACCAGAATCGAAGTATCCTGAATAAAAAAGGCTGCTTGTCGAATTATTTCAACATTCGGAACAACGTACTTTTATGAATCAATTTATATTTTGCTTTAAAATTTGTGAAATCCAAACACCGATCAGTATTAACTAGGCATCATCTCAAAGAATTTCTGAGAAATACTATCACCAATTATATATCAAATTTTAAAAAATTATCAAATGAAAAAAAAATTAATTTTTTTATATTTAAATCCATTTCAAATATTTTGTTCTTTTATTTATATGTTTTCAATAAATATAATTTTTGTAAAGAAAATTTAATGCCTCTTTTATTACCTTTTAAACACGTATTTAATTGGACTCGCAAAAAAGTCTAAAATTTTGAATAATGGCTCGAAGGAATCAAATGCAGTGATCTTTACAAGAAAACGGAGTAGCTGCCCTAATATTAGCATCACCCGAACCAGCATCCCGAGGCAAGATAGTGTAAAATACCAGTGAGTGACTATCGACAAAAGGCTCACATGGAAACTGCATAAAAATAATATTTAAAATAAACTTATCGGGGTGCTAGTACTGTGCAACAACCCTAATTTGTGTTGGTCTAATTCATCTGGTACCCCTTGATATTTTGTTTCCAAGATGTGACTAGCAAGATGGCCGCTACAGAAAAACTAAACTAAGATAAATGAAATTTTATTATCAAATCAAGGGGTACCTTATTCTACACTGAACCAGGGTAAATTGGTTCTCTCTTAATGGTAACAAACATGAAAAATGGGTACTCACATATTATCTTGTAGTCTTTTTCCCTCATAAAACTATGTCAAAGAATTTTGCAAATTTTAATATATTTTTTTCAAAATGTGAAGGAAATGCCGAACAGCTAATTAATATTTTCATTTTAACAAATAGATAAAAACTTTATTTGCAATTTATATGGTGCTAAATAGCATAATTAAATGACATATTTTTTCACAAATATGGTCAACACGATGATAAATAAATATTGAAAAATGTAACAATGTTTTTAGACGAGCAGTTGTAACAAAATATAATCAAATAAAATTACCCATATTTTTTTGATTTTATCACAATTCCAATGTGTAATGATGTACAATGAAATCAAATATTACAAAATAAATTTCATACACTAACCACAAATTTAAAACTGCAAATTAGAATTGTAAATTTATGACATTCTATATCTTACAAGGAATTGTAGAACTTCATTGTATCAATATGATTCACATTAAATTTCAATTTTCTTTTCCTTTGATGAAATGTTTGTCATGAACTACTCGCGAGAGGCAGTTTCCATATCATAGCAGTATTTGTTTTTTTCTATTCACAGACATAATACTTGTATATACAGAGGGTATTAACACATTTTTAGAACGATTTCGATTAAGAATTTTAAAAAAGTAAATGCTTTAGAATAAAAAGTTTTGGCAACAGCTTATTATTTGAAATGAGAAATACCATCTGCGCTAAAGTGTAGAGATCCGTACAGAGGGTAAAATGCGCCAAGCAGGCGATAAAGTGGTGCGATAAGTTCGTAAAACTGGTTTAACGGTTCAGATTACGTATGTATGACGTGTTTTCGTTTATTAGGTTACATGATCGCGTGACAAGCGCGTTTTGTATGTAACCCTTGAAACTATTATAGAATAATATTTAATAATTGAGTTTCGATATTCGAATTTTGGAGTTTGTATGTTACTAGCGAAACTTAACTGTGGATGAGAATGTATTGAACTTACATTTTTTTTTATTTAGAGCGTGATGGTAGTAAGAAAGTAAGTATATGAATGTTTAAGTTGCGTGTATTGCATGTTAGTGTTAGAATGTGCCACGTACTGAAATTTCTTTAATGTGGGTGCCATTGCTCGGTATATTAAAATTCGAGTTTAAACAAAAAGAGAAGTTTGTTAACGTTCCAAATTTAGCTTTATTGCCCGGTTGGCACTGTAGTAGGTAGCGCTACACTTTTTTTTTTTAAGGTGGGTGCCATTGCTCGGTATATTTAAAATCGACTTTTAAAAATTTCGTTTCTATTTATTAGAATTTTAAAACTTCTACAGTATTTAATTATAATGAAATATTCAACTTTTTAATATTTGGAATTCTAAAAACGCGCGATTTCAAAGCTGAAGTTCGAACGGGATCGTTATTGGTTGACATCTGTCGCGCGTAATGACGTAATTTAGGTTGGCGACAGAGCTGTAGAGCGCTTGGTGCCAAAATTTGAAATCGCGCAAATCGCGTACGGGTCTGGTAACCTTTACCATCGTCTGCAACTTTCAAATTTATTCTTCTTTCAAAATGTCGCATGTAAACAAGCTGTGGATTGAAGGATATGTTTTCGTGCTTTCCGAAGAGAAATATTCTCATTCCAGAATTCAAAAACGTTGTGAAATGCATGGTATTAAAATTTCTAAGTGCAAAATAAGCAACTATATTAATCGGACTGGTAAAAACCATCAATCATTATTTCTACATGGAAAGAAGTCTCCAAACGAATATCCGAAAAAAGTACGTACTGTTTCAAATGTTTCTAAAGTGAAATCCTTGGTAACAAGAGAAAATCCGCCAACATAGAAATCAATTGCAAAGTCTTTAGATACATCTGTAGCAACAATAAATAAAATAATAAATCCAGATTTACAACTTAAAAAAGCTAAAAAGCATAATGTTCACCAGCTTATGCCGAGGCATGTGGCTCAACGCAAAACATTTTGTAGAATCCTGTATGAAAACCATTTAGCAGGAGAGAAATGGAAATACATAGTGACCCTTGATTAAGCATGGGTTTACCTAAATGGGTGCAACAAAAAAAGGTCTAATTACTATAGAAAATGGGGAGAAAAAAATGTACAAACTTGGTTCCGTCAATGTAAAGAAAGTTTCAGTAAGGGGTTTATGATAGTCGCAGATTTCTCCTATAATGGGAAATTAAAAATAAAAGGAGTAGAAAAAAATGTTAAAATTAACCCATCATACTATCAGGAGAAGATTTTATGTCCAATATTCACAGAATAAATTCCACTTCTTTTTCTCAAAGACTTTCAAAGAGTGAAACTTCATCAAGACAAAGCTACAAGTCATACTTCGAAAACTACCACTGCATTACTTGAAAAAATGAAGACTAATACAGGTATTGCATATATACCTTTCCAACATATTCCTGTGAAGTCCCTTGACGTTTCCCCTATGGACTATTGTGCCTTTGGTCTGTCAAAAAGAGCTCTTTCTAAACGCAAACCCACCACGATAGATGGACTCTGGAATGTTGTAGAAGAGGAATAGAAAGCAATGCCCCTGGAAATTTTACGAAAAGCTCTTCTGTCATGTATGCCAAGTAGACCGAGAGACGATGCGCTTCATTTTTACAAACACGCAAAGAACATTTATTAGCATTAAGATACACAGACACGAACGAGCATAACAACAACTACACCGAACTACTACGGAACCCAAAAAGGTAAACAAAGCACGCACGCGTCACGCACCTTGGAAGGTTCTCTAATCTGGCTGTTGCCAGATACATAACAGCTCCTCCCCGACAAAATATAGAGTCACAGGTCGAGTCTCTTTGGAGGTCTCCTGCTTCGGTTTCAGCGTCGGAGTGGCACATCAGTTTTCGGCTTTCCGGAAGTGTCTGGTACAGGCTTAGGTGGTATATCATCACTTGGAGTGGCAGGTACAGGTACATCTTTAGGTTCAGGGACAAGTTCAGGTACAGGTGCAGGCGGTTCCGATTCAGCAACATCATCGGATACTAGCTCATCTGGAAAATTCAATTCTTTATCGTAAATTGGAATTTCAGAAGCAGCTTGGGATAATTCAATCAACTTCCCACATTTTCTTATTTGATCTACGTGTCTCTTCCAAATTTCATTTCCAACTTGTATGCTATTACTCAAAGTTCCATCTCGGCTTATAATTGTTCCAATTTTCCATTTGTTAGGTCCGGAATAATTTCTTACGGCTACTTTCTCCCCTTCCTGAAACTCGCGCTAGATAGATTCTGTGTCAAGTCTCGAACTCTGTTTCTGAACAACTTTGTCTTTCAAATTTGGTTTAAAAAGATCAAGCCTAATGCGAATACATCGCTTCAAAAACAAGGCACTCGGAGTTTCTTCCGTGAGAGAGTGTGGAGTTATTCTATACTGTAATAAAAATCTTTGTAATTTCACATTTAGATCTCCAGAATCATTTCTACTTGATTTCAACGAAGCTTTGAATAATTGCACTATTCTTTCTGCCTGTCCGTTCGTATCAGGATGGTACGGTGCTGAAGTTATATGTTTAATATTATTCAGTTTCAAAAAATGTCGAAATTCGTAACTAGTAAAACTTGCGCCGTTATCACAAACCAAAGTTAAGAGAATTCCATAATCAGCAAAAAGAATACGAAGATGATGAATTGTAAAACTAGCTGTAATATGTTTCATCGGAATGACTTCTATTCACTTCGAATATGCATCAGAGACTACAAAAAACATTTCCCTATAAAAGGACCAGCGTAGTCAACGTGTATCCTTTGCCAAGGTCCATTTGGCCATTCCCACGAATGTCGATTTATCTTTGCTGGTTCGTTCCTCGTTGCGATACAAGCTGAACAGTTCTGAACAAAATTGGCTATACTGGCATCAATACCTTGCCAATAGCAGTAGCTTCTAGCTATGGCCTTCATTTTGACAATTCCAGGATGTCTAACATGAAGTTCTTCCAAAACTTGATTCTGGTACTTTTCAGGAATGCATACTCTATGACCATACATTATGCAACCATTTTGCAATGAAAATTCAGATTCTCTACCTTTCCAAGGCACAGGTAATTCAGTTCCAGATTTTAAACTTTCATACAGTTCGAACAATTTCCTATCAGTTTTAGTAGCTCTAGCTATGTCAGTTGCTGTAACAGGCATTAATTCAACTTGCGAAATATTTGTCACGTCAGCTTCAGTACTCACAGTCCTTGTCAACTGTTAGTGGTAACCGTGAAAGTGCATCGGCATTGTCATGATTCTTTTAGTGTTTCGATACTTGATTGTATAACTGAATGCTTGGAGAAAAAGTGCATAATGAACCATTTGTGTTGCTGATAGACATGGTAAACTACGATTAAATGCGAAAATTGATACTAGGGGTTTATGATCGGTTACGAGATCAAAATGTCGACCAAATAAATATTGATAAAATCTCTTTACTCCCCATACGATACTCAATGCTTCCTTGTTTATCTGCGAATAATTGCGTTCCGTCAGTCAATGACCTTGATGCAAACATTGCTGGTTTTTCTGAACCATCTAGCATAATGTGACTTAAAACTGCTTCGATTCCAACTGGTGATGCATCAGTTTATAATACAAGAGGTAACTTAGGATCATAATGGCATAAAATTCGGTCTGAAGCAATTTCTTGTTTCAATGCTTTGAAAGCTTTTTCACATTCTGCAGTCCACAAAAATTTAGTACCTTTCTGCAGTAAATTATTGAAAGGAGTGACACGAGTAGATAAGTTGGGAATAAATTTTCCGTAGTAATTGACTAAACCCAAAAAACTCTTCAAATCAGATACAGTTTTTGGAACTGGTACCTTCGTAATTTCATCGATTTTTTCTTGTGTTTTGCGGAGGCCGAATTCATCAATTGTATGACCACAATGATTCACAGATTTCTTAAAAAATTAACTTTTCCGCTTATTTACTCTGAGACCATATTCTTCTAGTCTCTGTAGTACTAATTCTAACCTTTCAAAATGCTCTTGATCATTTCTCCCCGTTACGGTAATATCGTCTAAAAATACGTGTACCCTCGCGATGCCTGATAAAACTTGTTCAATGGCTCTCTGCCACATTGCCGGAGCTAAGGCTATACTGTAATTCATTCTCTTGTAACGGAACAAACCCTTGTGAGTATTGATCTTCAATAGATGTCGGTCCTGCTCATCAACTAACATTTGAAGGTATGCCTCAGATAAGCCGATTTTAGTAAAGAACTCCCCTCCTGACAGTTCAGCAAAAATGACCTCGATACGGGGTAAAGGATACTGCTCAATTTTTTAGTCTTGGGTTGATAGTCACCTTATAATCACCACAGACTCGTAGGTTCCCATTCTGTTTGATAACAGGAACAATTGGTGTAGCCCAATCACTAAATGTCACCAGCTCAAAGAAGTCTTCTGCAACTAACCTATTAAGTTCAGTTTCTATTCTTTCTTTTAAAGCAAATGGTACTGGTCGAGGTTTAAAAAATACCGGTTTGTAATAATGTTTCATTTGAAGACGGCAACAAAACTTTTCCAGTTTCCCCATACCCGGAGAAAAAATTTTCTCATAGAAACAAGATATTTAATTTATTGGTTCGAGAATTACAATTTTCAACCCGAACTGCTTTAATTGAGCTGCAGTCTAATTGGAAATTTCTCAACCATTCACGACCAAAAACTGCGTTTACTTTTGCATGTACCAAATAAATAGTTTCTGTATTAATTTGATCTTTGTATTGAATTTGCACCACTGCTTGGCCAGCTGATGTTATCATAGAAATATCGAAATTCTTAAGCAATATTTTAGTAGGCTTAATGGCTACATCCGGACAAAGTTTCTTAAATTCATTCACATTCATACAACTAATAGCAGCTCCAGTATCTAATTCAAATAAACATTTATTCCCTTCAACAAAAATTTCTAATAAAATCTTATCCCTTGCATGTCGTGGTGATTTAACGCTATTAACTGGTACTGTTTCAGAACAAGATTCTATTTGTTTAACTGTTTCGTTACGTTTTGAGATTCAGACATTTGACAAATGCCCGTTCTTTAAGCAATTCCTACACTGAGTGTTCTTGTGCTTACATTCGGGAGCTAAATGTTGAGTACTATCACATCTGTAACATTTCCAAGATTTATCAAAGTTCTTTGTAGGTTCAGATTTCTTAAATTTAGAAAAATCTTTTTTCATAGTTTTATCTTGCGAACTATGTAATTTTTTTATCGATACCATTTGATTCTGAATTTCACTCATATCTCTCTGAGCAGATTCCATTGCGAATGCAATGGTCTTAGCTTTTTCGTATGTTAACTTATCCTCTGCTAACAGCTTTTTCTGTATATTTTCGTTTTTGAGACCCATCACCAGTTTATCACGAAGCATCGTACTTAAATTGTTCCCAAAGTTACAGTGTATCGACAGTTTTTGTAATTCGGCACAATAATTTGCAATGGACTCACCTTCAAATTGCTTCCTCTTGTAGAAACGAAACCGTTCTGTCATCTCTAGTGGTTTAGGATTCAAATGTTCCGAAAGTAATTTTACGATATCTTGATAAGTCAATTCAGATGGAATGTTCGGAGTGGCCAGATTCTTTAACAATTTATATGTTGTTGTTGTTCCCATAAGGCTTAAAATTCCAGGGACTTTCATTTTATCTTCGATCCCATTAACAACGAAGTAAGATTCTAAACGTTCCAAATAACTGGACCAGTCTTCCACAGACGCATCATAAGATTCAAAATTAATGTTCGAAGATCCCATCCTCGTCGCCAACTCTTTTGTCATGTATGCCAGGTACACCGAGAGACGATACGATTCGTTTTCGCATACACGCAAAGAACATTTATTAGCATTAAGATACACAGGCAAAAACGAGCATAACAACAACTACACCGAACATGTACAATACAAAACTACGGAACCCAAAAAAGTAAATAAAGCACGCGCGCGTCACACAGCTTGGATGGAAGGTTCTCTAATCTGGCTGTTGCCAGATACATAACACTTCTATCGTGGAAATCACGATGCAGGCTTACAGTCCAGAAAAAAGGCTATCAGATAAAACATTTAAAAAAATAGTCTTTAAATTTTAAATATTAATTAAACGGCACCGAAATCGTTCTAAAAATGTGTTAATACCCTCTGTGTATATATATATATATATATATATATATATATATATATATATATATATATATATGTTGAGGTGGTAATGAAGCTTTGTTTAGAAAATACTGAAATTTACAATTTCCTGTTACGTATTGAAATAAATTGCTTTTATTTTATTTTCATGAGATCATTTAAAACATTTTGTCTATACATAAACAATATACAAATTATCTTTTGTTTATTAATTGGATATTTTTTTAAAGCTACTGATTTATTTATAAACTGTTTATGTGTTTTACAATATTTTTAGAATTATCCATATTTAAAAATTTGATTATTTGAATGTAGTTTTCTTTACTTGAAGGTGGTTGCCAAAATTTTTATTTTTGAGCATAAAACATTGTAAAAATTTACAAAGATATTTTAAAAATGCTTTCACACACACACACACACACACATCATACATTTTCTATATTCCATGTTTTCTTTGTCAAAGTGTTATGAATTTAGAAATATGTAATGTATTTCATTTTTGTAGATACAGTATACACATATTTAACATATACTAATTAATATATGCTATTGTATTCCTCATCTCTATAATTATTACATAATTTTAACTATATCAAAATATTCTTAACCTTTTAAAGAATTATATTTTTTATTTCCGTGTTTTAATCTCCTGAGATTTAATTTTGAATTTTGACTTTAACATCTATTTATATATATATTTTTCTATTTTGTGTATATTGAAGTTACTCTTGCTACTTTTATATCATACTAAACAAATAATGAAATTATTCCTTTTCTATATTTATTAATATTTGCAGAGATAAGTAAATAATGAAATAGTGAATATTTTAAGAGTTTTATTAGATATATCAGAGATAACTTCTCATTAAGCTAAATGCCTTATTCTGAGAAGTAAGGCATTTGGTTTTGTTATTTATAAAATATGGAGCAAAGATGAATTTAAATTACAAATTTTGTTTTTTAAAAATGTAGACTTTTAATATTATTTTAAAAGAGCAAAAAAATTATATTAAGTTTTAATTGAATTTTATATGTTTATAATATATGCAAATTTTGATTTCTTCATGATTTTTTGAAAAAATAGTGTTTATTGAATTTGATTTATTAATAAATCAAATTTCCTACTTCCATAATGCTTGTGATGCTGGATATTTTTTATATTCTTATTTTGTATTATTTTGTTTAATACTCTTACAAAAACTATCTGATCATATCTTAAAAATAAATTATTTTTTAATCACACTTTAAATATCTAAGTAAATTAATATAAGAATGCTCATTTTCAGGAAAAAAATCATAAATTATTATAGCAAATGAAACTCTTAATACATTGATTTCATTTTCACTAAAGTTATTTTTAAATCAATATAGTTAAAACCTTTTTGTATGAGAAGAATTTAGTTTATTGTATAAAAAATAAAATTAGTAACTAACTGAAATTTCTGAAATTCAAACCATTTGCTTGCATGAGTGTTCCCTGAAAGGAAGTTAAGAAGTGAAATTAAAAAGCAAAATGATTACATAAACAGAACAACGAACAAAGTTTCTGGAATGAATATTATGTGTGTATTTCCATTCAAATTCTGTTGATTAATTTGATTTAATAAATGATTCTCTGATTTAGATTTAAACAGAAATATCTATATTCTTCTATTTTTAATTGTATTCCTTTAAAGTTATTTTGTAGTAGTTCACTTTTCTACAGACTTCAAAGACTTTACTGGCAAAAATAAGCTGAATGGCATCTACGTTTCACACAATAACCTGATTTTTAGTTCTATTAAATATGTCTTCTTTATTAATCTAATTTGAATATTATTAAAAAAGATGTACACATTTGATCACAGTAAACATCATTTATTTATTGAATATTGATTGGAAATTCATTTTTTCTATAGTGTTTCATATTCTGCTCTGCTTTGCATGAAAAATTGCTTATGATGGGCTGAACCTAGTTTCAAATAAATTGAATAAATAATTTGTATTATAAATAGTTAGTTTTTTATATTTAAGATTTTAAATTTCTTTATTGTGTTATGCTTTAATTATTTTGGTTGATAAAGTTGAATTGTATTTTTAGGAGATAAAATGTACCTCATTTATAAATTCTAAATTTTGTTTTCCTTTTCAGTTAAATGAGAATAACAAATTTATATACCTAGGATGAGATTAAATTTAAAATAAGCAAATTAAAAAAATTTTTTTTAATTTTTCTGTATTATTTATGCTTATTTGGAACTAATGTAGAGCAAAAGAAAATAAATCCTTTAAAGGATTAAAAACATGGCAATTTGTTTCTACTGAGTGCAAATTGTAAATAAATATATCATATATTAAATTTTATTAAGAGTTAACTGTTGTAAAAATGTTTAATCAAAACATTTAATATATTCCTTAGTAAATAACATTTCTGTTTATATTTAGCAAATATGTAAATTCAATTCTATATTTTATTATTTAAGTTCTGTTCTTTTTGGTAATGTTAATTTTACCTATAAATCTAACTCTTGTTTTGCTAATTTGAAGATTCATTACAAATTTTAAACATTTTGTAATTTCAGTTATTTAATCAATTCCAAAGGGTAAAAGATTAAATAGTATATTTTTTCCAGAAATTAGTCCCTTAGGTTTAGCATATATGGAATGAAAAAGATAAACATTTCTAAAATTGGTATTATATTTGACATGCCATGTATCTAAACTGGACCAAAATGAGGCATCTACTGGATTAGAGTACATCCACCTGATGTCATATCGATGTCTATTGGAAGAAATTGTGCTGTATTGCGCTGTTACTATATTACAGTTGATTTGATTTTGTATTGTTTAAATAATTATTTTTTTATATAAATGCTTTATTAAATGTATAGGAATATATATTAGATTTATTTTTCTAAAACTTATGTGAATTTTATGCTGTAAATAAAATTATTATTAAGACTACATAATGTATGGCTGTTGCCAAAATTAATACAGTAATTTCAAATTTAAATTATAAAATGTTTTTAATTATAAAATATTTATATTTTTATTTGTTTTGTTTCAGTGGCTCTTTTTAAGCTTGTCTGGGGGAACTTCTTCCGGGAATTGCAACATAAGCATCATTAAAAAAATTGATGGCCAATTAACTTTCACCTGAGTTCAGTTATTTTGGTGCTAGGGATAAGAAATCCTTTAATGGACTGAATATGAAGCAGTTAGTTTTAGGTAAGTGCAATGTTTGAATAAGCATGTCATTGAAAGTTTTCTTTTGAAGAAATGATGAAAAAATACACTTTTCTCATAAAAAATTTTTTTAATGAAATATATTTATGTAAGCGCTTATATATAAATTCAATTCTCTGTTTGATTACTTAAGCACTGTTTTCATTATAAAAGTAATGTTCAATTCTATCTGATAATTTGAAGGTGTTTGTAACATAGTTTAAACATTTTGTAATTTTAATTATTTAATCAAACACAAAGGTTACCATATTTACAAAGCTGATATTTCTCAGAAATTGAATTGATAAATATATATTTAAAACATTTACTGAACTAAAATATAAATATTTCTAACTATGTTTTTATAAAGTTACTTAATGTCTTGAATTAGTGAAGGAAATTTTTGATATTTTTCTGATTAATTTACACTGTTTTTTAATAATGAGATTTACATCCAATCAGTTTAATGTATTAATCAGATTGATAAGAAATAAATTAAGTATTGATGAAAATTGTCTTCTGGAATTTTACTATTTTGTGTGAGGTTATTCATCTGAAAATGTTAATTGTTATTGCTAATTATTTTAAATGTACTCTATTTTCAGATGCTATATGGTAAACTCCACAGTATTTAAAGACAACAGATGGTGAAATAGAAACTGCGATAATGAACTGGTTACGTCATGCAAAAGCAAGATTTATCAATGAAAGAATCAAACATTTCAGTTAATTAATATTTATGTATAATGTAAATAATCAGAATAAAAATTGTGTGCATTAAAAATAAATTCTATTAGTTTGTTATATTTTTCTTGAATTAATTAAGATTTACACTCTCTTGCTGGAATGTTTTCTTAAAAAAATTTTAACCTTTACAAAGGAAAATAACTCAGCTTTTAAACAATGAAATAAATAATTTTCAGAATTTTTGTCATAATAATTTGGAATATTCAATTGAGTGGAAAACTTTAATTAAATAAAAGTTTCTCTTATCTTTTACAAAAAAAGACATTGTTGAAATTATATCTAATTAGTTAAAGTATTTGGTTGAGAAATAATTCTTATAAATTTCTCTTACTATAAAATTAAAAAATACACTATGAACAATAATTTGCCTGATATTAAAATTAAAAAAAGTTTACACTCTACAAATAAAAATATCCTTGACTATTTTATTGTTACTCTCTAGTTATAATAGTAATTCATATATTTATGCATTCATTGGAAACTTCTTGGAAGTAATTTTAACTTTTCCAAAGAAAAAAGAATCGCTTTATTTTAAACAATAAGAAACTAAATTTTCAAAAAGTTAACAATAAAATAATTAGCATAAAAATAATACTAATTTATCAATTGTGAGGATTTTATTACATTAACTAAACTTGAACAGTAAATCTGTCAAAAATCTAGGATATTTGACTGAAAATTAAGAAAAATGTGATGCTAAAGCAATTTCATAAGTAACAAGCTAATAAAAAATAATTTTCTCATTGTCTAGTGGACAAAAATATATGACCCACTAAGATAGATGAGGGATTATTTCAAAATCTACGCACATCTAGAATACATCCATAAAACTACCTAGTAAAGAGCAGTGTGTATGAATACATCCAAATTTCGTCCATGAGCCATCCACTGGCAACGTGTCGTAAACGTATAGTGAACATAAAATAGGTGGATATTTGACGTGCCATGGATCTAAACTGGACCAAAAAGAGACCTTTACTGGATTAGAGCGCATCCCGTTGAGGATGTCATATCGACGTCTACTGGACGAAATTGTGTTGCTTGGGATTGCATTCCAAACTATTCTTAAATTACAATTAAGACCTTAATTGAAATAATTTATACATTTAATTTTAAAAGATACAGTATTTTAATGTTTATTTAAGCAAGAATAATACAAAGTATTTGGTAAGCATAATTACTTTCTGTAAAAGCATTTAATGGGTATAAAAATATAAAATAATACATAGCAAATAGTTTAATAGAAAAATATAAATTTAATTTTATTAGAAAAGTTAATTCTTGTTGAGAATAATAGTTAGTAAAACTTATCAAAATTTGGGCACTGTAAAATATCTCTATCCAGAATTATATTAGTATTAAGAGATTTAAAATAAATAATAGGGTAAAAAATGAGTAATAAATTTTCGAATTCTGTAATCATGTATATAATACTTTAATATGTGAAATGAATATTTAAAAAGAAAAAATTTCGAAATATAGACAATTTAGCCAATATGTTTACTAATTACGAAAGTAATTTGGTACTATTATGCATGACATTTATGTAAGTATTTAATCACGCGACTAATTTGACAAATTAGCGATCAAGTGTGACTCATCAATTGAATAACCCTTTTTCTATCAGGTTATTGGTGAATACCATTTTCTAATTCTGAGGTTCAGGTGGTGGTTATTGAACTCCCGGTTAAGATCGTGATCAAGGTTAATGATGAATACGGGGGTAAGACGATTATGCACTAATGAAAATATTATTAATTACTATTACTCAAATTAAATTTTTTATAAATATTTGATTTTATAATCATTGTCATGCAAATTAATCTCTGGGTGTACTTCGTCAAACCACTGTATAAAATATCCTGTTATTCAAAATTGCAACTCGTGTTAAAAGACAAACTAAACATCTAATTAATGGTTCACAGATCATTCTTTCAAAAGAGGTCACAGGCTAGTCATGGCACACCTCATCAACTATATCTGGACCAATCTGGTAATTATATCTATAAAATAAGGCACTTGAATTGTAATTAAATGATTATTTTTTAATTTTAAATTTCTAGACATGAATTGAAGGTATTTTTTCAGAATTAAGAAAACATGTAAACGTTTTAATTTAAAAAGTTCATAAAATCAACTATATATCATCGAGGTACGATTTATTAGTAAATTTACAACTGTTGATATGTATCAAGAGAAGCTTACTGAAAACATATAGCACTCAAAAAACAATTTCATATATAATGAACTTTTTATTAGAAAGTGGAGTATTTTCAAAATAAACATTTAAGAAACTACATCTTGGAATTGATGTAAATAGATTTTTAAAAAACAAATAGTTTTTAATTAGTGTTCTGAATTAAAGAAATCTGTGATGCGTTAACATTACATTTTCTATTTATCTAGATATTGAGAATTTATACATTTAAATATCTAATAGCTACAGTCAAATAATTCTTTGACTATTCTGCTTACCCAGCACACGTCCACAATTTGGAATTAGTTTTCTTACTTTAAGCAGTTTTATCTCCTTCTTTTTGATAGCTATTTTCACTAATAGCTGGAATATCCAGTTGAGTTTTAAAGTAAAAACAAAATTTTTATAACTTTTAAATTTCAGAATCTTAAATAATTATACCTAAAATATAACATGCAAATGCAAGAAACATTTAAATTAGAAAAATCTTTTTTTGTGTTGTACATGCACAATTGAAGTCATTAATAATTTTTCACCAACTGATTTTGCATTATTGAAGGACAGAATATGAATTCAAAATTTTAATTTCAATAAGTTTCAATGTAACTTTTTTATCTGAAAGAAAATTTTATAATTTTAAGTATGCAAAAAAATTTTTTTTCTTACCCATTTAACATCAATAAATAAATTTTTTTTATTATTTTGTTGCATTTAATTCTAGAATTACTATTGCAGTATTCTCCAATATATTTAAATAAACCAGATTTAAATAAATCATAAGACACAGTTTAGGAATTTGCATAAAGACAAGGGGGAGAAAAGGCTACAAATCTTATTGGTTCTTATATCAAATCAAACTATAAGTATTAGTATTTTGAAGTAATCCCAAAACCTGTAAGTTACAGAAACTGTAGAATTTAATGCCAATAAAAGTAAATAGCTTTTCTATATAAAACAATTTAATTTTAATGTGAAATTGAAAGAAAATAAAAATAATTTATTAGATAAATGAACTTATTTTTAAGACAATATTATTAATGAAGTGAAGAACAAAAATTTTATTTCATATTTACATAAAAATAGCAAAAAAATTCCCATTGAATCAATTTACCAAATGTATAATATCTATATAATTGCAATATCACTATAAATTGATCCATATAATTTTAATTTAAAGTAAGCAAATAAAGTTATAAGTATAATAAATAATTTTTCTTTTAAAATAAGCACACAATCTTTTTAGTAAAAATTTAATTAACTTATATAAGAAATTATAAATTATTTGAAGAAATCTAAAAATCAATATAAATCTAAAAATTATAATTTATGTCAGTATTTTGCAAATACAACTATATTTTAAGTAGCAATATACTTTGAATTTAAAATATTTTCAGTGTAACAGCAAAACAATTATCAATCAAATTAGAGTATATCATGTGTACATTTAGATGTTTCAGTAGAAATAAAATCGGGTATAATTAAAGAAAACATTAAAACTCACATAAAATAAATGAAATTACTATTTGGCAAGTTTCTTATTTCAAGAATATACAAAAACAAAGAGAAATTTCAGATTTTATTCCTACAAAACCCTCTTGTTCTTTAACAAATGTCACTCACGGCACAATTATTTGTGATATAAGTTTAAAATCAATTATTATTTTCTTGCTTAGAAGTTAATAATTTCACAAGAATTTAATTTTGTACAGCATGTTATAAAAATGTATGCACAAAGATAAATTTTTTCTTTCTTTAAAACTTCTTTAAGCCTGTAAATTATTCAGATTTAAAGCTGAAAATGATAGCAAAGTTTTTGAAATTTTGAAAATGTTATATATAATCGTATCATACTGAATTTTTATACAGTTAGACATATGAAATTTTTCTAATATATTCCCATTAATAACCCTTCTCTAAGGAAATAATTTTGGCAAACTAACTATACGTTTTTTATTTGATTAGCACAGTCTTTAATAATTAATTAAAAAAATTTTAGTTATAAAATTATTATCTTTAAAGCATATCGTTAAGAATAAAAAATATCACAACTGTGCAACACGTTCCACTATTTTATAGTGAGGAAGTTAAGCTTTAATAAACAATCCTAATACCCCCCCCAAAAAAAAACCTTTGAATAATCAGTTTGATTCTAGTTAAGTAAAAAAATCCTATTCAAAGGGGAGGGGGGAAGGAGAAAGCATATGTTAAAAATTACAATAATTGTCTTACAAAAACATACTTTGTTTACCAGTAGGTTATAAAATTTTAAACCGCTTTAATTCAAGACTTCAATAAATCAACAAATGAAAAAGATGTGGGATATAGTTGATTATTCTTGTGCTTTTGAGAATTACTTTAAATTTCTGACATAATGTTAAGTTTGTTTTGTGTATTTAACTTGAAAGTAAGTTGTAGTATTTGATTAGTAATTTGGTTTTATTTAATTACAGTTTATGCTTTTGAAATGGGTTATTTTGAAAGTTGATTAGTTTGCAGTGACCTTTTATTTTAAGTTTCTTAAATAAAATTTACTTTCAAAGTTTACAAAAATTAATTTTCATATTGTTTTCATTATTTTGAATTATTATTTTCCTTGCAGAGTATATATGGCCACATAATTATTCCAAGAACATCATGGCATAATTTTTTAGAACTATAAAATCTGTCTATTGTCTAACCAGTGCCAATGATTCTGCAAGCAATGAATAGCCAAGTTATTTTACATATTTAATATTACTGTAATTATGTAATATTTTATCCTATATATTAAGTATTGTTTGTAAATATTTCATATATTTGTATTAAAATTTCTACACCACTACCTAGTTAATTAAAATTTTAATTTTCATATAAATGCATTTTATTTACTAAATAGATTTAACTTTATTGCTCAGTTGTCACTCATTGTAGACTGCATGATTCTTAGTTAATATATTTTAATTTATAGTCTTTATGAAATTAGTTTCTAGTTATTAGCACTTTAATACTTCTGTAGTAAGTAATTGTAATGAAATATTCAAGAGAAATTTTGATATTTGAAATTTAAAATAGTACACAGTTCCAGAGTTGGTATTTGAGTACACGCGATCAGTATTTGGTAACCAGTTATTGTGCGTAGTGACATAATTTATGTTGGCGAGATAACTGTGCAGCGCTTAGCACAGAAATTGTGCCAAACCTACAGTAGCCAAGTCTTTTACTGAATGTACAATTGTAAAATTTTTACAATCTAAATTGATTAAAGTATAATAACAAATCAAAGAAAATGAGGAATTTATAGAAAACACTATTGTGTAGAAAAAATTTGATTGTGATTGTTTTAATAAACTTCAAAATGTAAAATTACTTTATAGTTAAAAACAATAAATTTCAGTATTTTTACTGGAATAAAATTTAATGCAAATAATAAATACAAGCAATTTATTACATATGAAACTAAGGAATTGTCAAGATGAAAATACCTTATATTTAATTTTATTTAATTTAGTATCTGTTAATCATGGTGTATAATTACCAAAAATATTACAATTACTTTTTAATGTTTTGCAATAAATTTTAAAAAATGAGTGGCATTACTTTACTAATGAAAACATTTTCAGCATTAGATGAAACAAGGGTGACTCACAATATCTACAATAATAATCTATCAAGATTAGTCACTCATTTTGGAATAAGAAATTAATGAACATTTAAAACACTGAGATTTACGTATTTTTTATTATAATTTAACAGAAGTCACTTTGATATGATAAATATGCATTAGATAAAACAATTGCAATTAACACAAGATCATCAATAGTAATGCATCAAGATAAGTAACTTGTTCCAGAATGATAAAGTAATTAAGGTTTTATTTAGTACTTTTGTCAGGTTAGAATATTTTTCAACAAAATCTGATTAATGTTATTTTAAGAATGTTTAGTTAAGAATCCAATATTGCCCCTGTATTTAATATTTTGAAATATCAAAATAAAACATAATGGCATAGTAATGTATAAATATTTAATGATAGTCTTTCATACCATTTTTTCAAATAAACACAATAAAAACAATAACAATTCTAAAATTTAAAAACAATGAGTATATTCTCCTATAAAACAACTAATGAGGTAGTTAAAATATACATAATTCTTCAAAATATGTTGAATTAATGGGAATTTTAAGAGCATAATTGAAGTGTTTTTTTTTTCCAATTCAATTTTTTTTTAATTGAACAAAGAGTTAGAAACTTATTATAGAACTCCATTACATATAGATATTTGCAGTAATGATTGTCAAAATGATGACATTAAGATAATCACACTGAGAAACCACCAACCTTTCTCAAAAAAGTAGAGAAACAAATGAAGACCTTAAATACATTTAATGACAACATATTTGATTTGAAAATTTCTTAAAAATAATAAAAACTATGTTCAATTAGTTTATTAATATCAAATTACAAGATAACATGCAATCTTAATGTTACCATTTAAACAAAGAAATAATGAAAATTAATAAACTTGGCAGTGGCTGATACTTATTTTAATGTCATTTGTTTCGCAATGGGTATGGTAAAAATATAGCATGAAATTTTCATGAAACAAATAATTTACAACACTTAAGAACTATTTTAACACATAAATAATTAAGAAATTCTATTTTAAAAAAATCAATATCTGGCTTAAAACAAATGATTCACAGTTTTAATTACAATAATAATATTAGTTTGCCGATAACTGATATTTTCAATAAAACATTTTAAGAAAATGTAAATTTGAGAACTATGCCAAACTATATTTAGGTTTTTCTGTTTACAGAATAACAATTTTTATACAATTCCATTTTGGGAGGTCATAAAATCATCAACAAAATCAAATAAATTGTCACATTATTTTTGGTCACAATTTCTAAGAAAAATAATGATTCTTGACTGGCAATTCAAGTATTAGGGAGTCACCCGCTTCTAAATTACAAAGATACTTATCCAACTGTTTCCACTGAATGCTAAAACCAAGCTTTATGTTAGCTATAGAGAGATGTTGGTGTAATAACAACATCAGTTATAAGAATCATGGAACCATATTTGACATTCATATTATATTATTCACGCCACACAAAAACAAATAAGTTTTCAAGATCATCAGCCAAAAATATGTCCTGAAATTGCAAGGATAGGCAAAGATAAAAAGATAAAATTAAACGTTACTAGTAATAGATGTATCTTAATCACAAGTTTCAGTGATATATGTGACTTAAAATATTGACTTACCATATTTTAATTTAAGTATTGGTAACACTGCACTGAAATGAGTATGTTTATATTATATATATATATATATATATATATATATATATATATATATATATATATATATATATATATATATATATATATAAAATTCTATAATAAATTAATTTTCTTGTATCAGTATATTTGCATTAAATTATTGACATTGAGAGACAACAGTTTTTGTCAAGCAAAGTCAATCAAATTAGTACATTTATCTGTTTGCACTGATTGTAATATTGGTAACAACATAAAAACAATTTAAAAACACAATATTTGTAAATAATAAAGTTTTATCCTAAAATAAAAATATGGGAAAACATAGAAACATATATATCATACTCATAAGCAAATACCCCTTCTACATTTTCTAAAACTAATGAGATAAAAACTAGTTTTGTGTTGCATATTCATTTTAAAATTAAAAATAAAACTTATTTAATATATTTCCATAATAGTTCATTTCTTTATATTCATTCTTTTTATATTTATAAAAAATCAATGAAAATGATTTTTTGTAAATCACCAATTAATAAAAATAAAAAACTAAACCTGTGGCTTGACAGCCTATATGTGAGCTAAAACCTACAGTGGGCATCTGTTTTCTCGACTGAGGGCCCTGGGGTATGAACCATATGTCCTAGTCAGGTGGTCAGCCTAATGTAAAACAACCAGTGTTTAGCTCCCTATTATGCTTGGTACTCAGTTTATTGACAAATTGAAGGGATGAAAGGCTAATTAGACCTTGCAGGACCAAACCTCAGACCTGTGATTGGGATAGCGAAATTTTACCAGTAAGCAACCAGACCTCAAAAAACCATTTGTTTTAATAAACATTTTCTTAATTATTAAGTAATCAAAATTAGATACACATAAAATGTTTAATAATTTTAGCTTATTTTTCATTCAAGACTTTGTTTAATAAATATAAAATTTCAGGGTCCATTTTAATTACAGAAAAGTGATACTTTTCAGTTTCAGAGGACCATAAAACAATAGCCAAAAAAATCAGCGAATTCAAACAATTGCTAAGCTTGAAATGTAAAATTGTCCTTGTATAACAAAATAACACTTCTTAGTAATGGAATTCCATTTTTTATGACTGACCAGTGTTTGAAATATCATTGCTTCTGAATGATTAGTGTTGATGTTACTGCTTACCAATTTTTACTTGCTTTTGCTATATATATATATATATATATATATATATATATATATATATATATATATATATATATATTAACTTGCCATATATTTCAATATTTAAGAATTACAGAAACCTGCAAGATTTATTCCAAACAAGAGAATTCTTATGAATAAAAATTTCTATGGTTATTTTTCGTTTGATGATTTGGAGAAAATGATTTTGTAAACGGTCCCCTGAAAAGAAAAGTACTAATAAACTAAGTAAATTTTTCCATCACATTTTTGTTTCCTTCAATTTAAAATATGGCGAAAATACAAATGAAAATATTTTAAAACAGTACAAAGTTAAGTTTAATGTGGAAATTCAAATTAAGAAATATATATTATTCAAGCTAAATTACAATCTTTTAAAAGAGAAATACCTAAATTATAACCATAAGAAAACAAAATTTTGTATTTTTAACACAAATATTATATATGATCTCAAAATGATTATTGGAGTAAAGTTTACCTGTCAGTAAATATGTTAATGTATAGTTAACATTCATTAGAACACAAAAGTGAGAAACATTTGTCAATTAACAGCTTAATGATTTTTTTCAAATATATTGTTATATGGTCTTTAATACCTACATTTAAACTAACAAGAGATAATTCATAATATGGAAATACTTTGTAAAATTAAAAAAAAAATTAATTGTATCAATGTTGTTTTGCTTGCTACAATGCATTAAAAACAGTCTTTAAAATCAGTTACATAATATATATATATATATATATATATATATATATATATATATATATATATATATATATATATATATATATTTACATAGTATCTATATAAAAAATAACCAACTTTCTTATCATAAGTATTAAAAACCTTAAATCAAAACGACTTCATTCTCACATCTTACAAAATGTTCAAGTTCTAACTAGTATAAAAGTTCGGACTCTAAATGATTGCAGTCTGCAGAAAATGCGAGTTTTTCTACGATTATATAATGGTTTTTTTTTATGGTATTAAGCACCATTGATAAATACAGTATTTGTGTATTAGCATCACTGCAGTCATTTTGAGCAAGTCAAATTAGCACCACGGAAATCATGTCTAGATATAATTAGAAATGAAGCAATAACAACAAAAGATTCTTACTCACGTATTTTATTCGAAAATAATTAATAGTACCACAGTTAATAGTAAAATTGGCTACTGTGACACTCACGTAAGTGGTGAGCATCTAAGAATTGATACCACAGCATTTTTTCCAATAGTAAGTATCATTGAAAAATTATTGGTAAGGATTCAATGTTAAATTTAAAAAGAGTTACGGCAGTTTTTGCACTTGTCACTACTCCAGTCTCTCACCTATTAATTCTTCATGATCGGAGTTAGCCAAAGATCTTGGCGATTGTGCGGGCAGTCCTGCTATTAAGTCATTGGCTCTTGATTTCATGGCTGTAGCATAATGGTTATACATGACTTTTATTCCACTCATAACTGACAGTTGCATCCGTAAGTTATATCGGGCAGCATGTCTTTCGTTTTTAACAGCATTTCGGAACAATTGTCTTAAATAAACAAGTTGGTGATCGATATCAGCAATCTGTTTGTAAACATGATGCAATTTCCTTTGGGTTTCCTCAAGCTCTTGTTGCATTTCTTGTTCGTTCATAATGGAGATATCTCGAAAATCATTCATTATCAAAGTTTATAAGAACAGAATAAAATTTAAAAGAAAGTAAAATTCTAAAAGAATCAGCAAGTCTTCCTTAAGGAAAGATGTATTGAGCAATTTGTTTTTGCTGCGTTTTCACAACAGTATTACGTATTACGTAATACTGAGATGGTCGTTATTTAATGAAACTGTTATTTAAGAGTCGTTATCAACTAATAACCGTTTAATAAATAACGTGTTCATCAAAAATTATGCCGTAATTGCTGAAATCGTTCCTGTATTGGTAACTTCTCAAAGTCGTTACGGTATTGTAGGTTTCTACAATACGTTATTTTGTAATTTCTGGAACATTAAAGCTGTTCTCGTTGTTTTGTAACTTTAAAGCCGTTATCGCTATATTTTAGAACTTCCGGACTTTAAAGCCGTTATCATTCTTTCGCAACGGAATTTTAAAGTCGTTATTACGTTGTTTGGGCTTCTAGCATTGCTTTGTTTAGCAAGTAAGAATGTATACTTTTCGGTTCCTCAAGTTGATGCAGAAAAGTTAATTGAAAAGCGGATGAATAAATATATTTCATTTTAAAAAAAGATTAAATCATTTGTAAAAATGGGAATTTTAAAAATTGCCTTTTATGTTAATATTGTGGGGGCAATTTTATTTATCTTCAGCCTTTATTATTTTTTTTTATGAATTTTAGCGAAATTTTTTCTAAGCTGATGCATTTTTTTAGAAATTTGAAATTATGCTCGCGTATCAAAGCAAGAGTGAAATATTTTAAATTTAATATTAAATTTCGGGACTTAATTTTTATAAATTAAAAAGATTAAAAGAGGAAGCTAACGTACCATTCGATAAAATTTGGATCAAACTAATAATATATATATATATATATATATATATATATATATATATATATATATATATATATATATATATATATATATATATATATATATATATATATATATATATATATATAATTAAATTTGAAATTTATTTTAATAATTTATACATTGTAAAAATAATTTATGGCACTTATAATTTTTTTATTTACTGAGAAAGCATCATCATAATTTATTAAAATTAATTTATATAAGTAAAATTTTAATTATTTTAAATGAAAATATAATTGATTATATTGAAATAATATTTTTAATGTAATAATTTTAAATTCCTAGAAATGTATTTGATGTACTGGAATAAAAGAATTGCATCATATTTCTTGTAGAAAGCCATTTATAAAATTTGTGGTGAAATAAAAAGTATTGTTGTCAAGTTATTAAGAATCATGATAATAAATGTTGTAATGTATAATTACATTAAATTAATTATTGTAAATTTGTAAATGTAGTTGTATTTATTTAATATTTGAAAATAAAATCACAATAAAATTAATATCCTACGTATTACAGCTGCAAATTCTAAATTTTCATGATTTATCTTTCAGGTTAAGTTATAATTATGATGAAAAAAAATTGTTCTAAAAAGATCTTTTTTGAAGCTTTATTTATCTAATTTCAATATAAATCTATAAATATAATTAGCTCTTCTCATAACATTTTTAATTTTGTATAACTGTATAATAAATTACCAGATATTAAACTGCATATTTTCGAAAAACATTCTGAAATATCAGCTTGTAATATTGAATAATCTTCAGGCTCTTTGAAGAAATTTGAAGAAAAGGTTGGTTTAGTAAGAATTGAAGATATATTTCACCATAGTAATTATAAGAAGCATTATTTTACTTATTTTTTAAATGTAGACAACAGTATTTTTCAAAATGTTTTAATAAATGAATTTTAACCGAGTATTAAAATTGCTTAGTTAAATACAGGTTGGATCTGAAGGAAATTTTCATAAATTTTATCTCGAAATAAGTATTAATTTATTTTTAAAATTTTAAGTATTTAACAATGATTTCTAAGAACTTTGAGATTTTCTTAAAAGTGAACTAAGATACTTTTTACACAATCGTTTCAATTGAATTAGTATTTTTACAATTCTTGTACCATAAAAAGTATGCGTTAAATTATTAAAACTTTGCAGTACAATATACAGACAATTTATATCATAAAGTCCAACAACTTGAAGCCATTGTATAGCATTTCTTTAAATATCTATAATGTGTTCTATATGAGAGAGCTTCTTCGTAAACAGAGACTGGGTTTTATGTATCATAAGACTGTAACTTGAAAACTTTTAATACCTGCGCTGACAAATTAGATTCAACCATCCCTTTTTTTCAGAAGTTGTTATACCAGACGAAATATCTTCCACTCCGAAAAATGCTGTTGTTCTAATAGCCATAATTAACTTTTAAGGCCATTGTGAACTGGACAGATTACAGTAAACATTTGCGCAATGTACATTTTACTAGCACATTTCAAATTATCTTTCCAGAACATTTTTAACAGTATTTCTCTATATAAATATATCATTATAGCTATATTATTTCTTTATGTGGATACTATTTTCTGTATTTTTAATGTTATTTCTCAAAATATAACTAATGATATTATATCATTATCTTACGCATGCATGTCTTTCAAGATGAGTGCCTGAGAGTTTTCCGAGTTTACTCCCTTGCATAGACATTTGCAGTCTATTTATTAAAAACATTACTTTAAACATTTACATATTCAAGTAACTTTTCTTCAATTATATTTCAAACAAATAAGAATTACATTAATTTGAAAGACCATAATAAGTAAACAACTATGGAATTTTATAACATATATTCCTCAACAATCATAAAAAGAAATGACAAGTAATAACTGTTTTTATAGTATGTAAAGTAAAAATGTTAATTCTGCGTATTAATTTAATTTATTTGAGCTCTTATGATATCAAAAGATACTTGTAGATCAAACAATACAAATTAAAAAATGTATTAGTTGATAAAATTCTTCATTTATAACAAACTTTTTTTATATGCAAATAATTTTAAAAACTGTAAATTTATATATTGTGTCAATAGTAAAAAACTGCATCTGAATTATTTGCTGTAAATAATGCGTTTATCTATTTTACAGAAGCAATTTTCATACATTTTTATTTAAAAATACTGTTTTATTGTTAGTACTTTAAATTCACTCACACACATTTTATTAATACCACATAACTCTCTTATTTTTACTTCCCCGTGAGGAGTAATTTCATCTAGAAAAAATATTTAAGAAAAATACACAATTGAGGCATATAGAACAGTAAAATCATGTATATGAAGTAAAATACCATAACTTATCAGAAAGGCAAATTTCTATATACGAATATTTTCTCGTAGGTGCTAAATATTCTGGTTTACATATACAATTCTTTATTTTAAAAGAAAATATTATTTTCTATTTATGTTCATAAATATGTAATTTTATAGTAAATGGCATCTGTATATGTCCAATTTTCCTTTTATTACACAGATGATTTATATGAAAATTAAATTCGATTAAAATGTTGAATATTGAAAAAGAAATTTATATGAAATTGTAAAATATAATTAATTATTAAAGATAAGTTAGTTTAGTGTATATTGTTGGTTAAATTATCATTAATATGATTTCACTATTTGAAAACGGTGGGTTCGGTACTGATGTTACCATAAACAATGATGGATGGTGCCCTTTGGATATTGATTAATCACATGGTTCCCATACAACCACACACGTCTATTAGACGTCTTTTAAAGATCCATAGAGTCCAAAAGACGTCCTGGATACCTTTTGGATGTCATAAAGACGTCCATGGTTAGATGTGAACTGGATGGTCTTCTATCGACTATATTTTAACGTCGGATTGACATCCACGATAGATGAGTTTTGGATTATTAGCATTTGGATCTGTAATAGACGTAATTTATATGTCCATGATAGATGTAATTTGGACGTGCATGGTGGACGTACTTAAGACATTCATAAAGCATGTTATCGTAACATGTATTAAAAGTAGTTAATTAACTGTAATTGTAATTATTTATGTTTATTGCTTCCATAATTTTAAATCATCGTTTGCCTCACAGTCTATAGTCTTTTATTGCTACGTTAAAAAGTGTTTAACGAAGTAAGTTAAAAAATAATTGCTTTTCTTTTTAAAATAACTTATTTTTATTCCAAAGAAATCATATTAGAAATAAGGTTTAAAAACTGAGTAGTGTTATCTAAGTGTAGAAAACCATGTTTAAAGTGTATTTTTACTTTAAAAAATTACATTTGAAACTATTTTAAATTAACGTTAAAAGGTAAATATTGCTTTTATTTATAAATTGTACTTGATAGCAGAATGTAGTAGTTTTTTTATGTCATTAAATTTTAAAATTATTTTTAGGCTAAAAAGGCAAGCAATTGCGATTAGGATGAAAATTGCTGGATGAAAATACCACAAAGTAATTTTCTTTAGTAAAAACCTTTTTTTCTCTCCTAAACTATTTAAATTTATTATTATTTTTTCATTCAAAGACTTATGTATTTATATCTTGATTTCAACAAGATAAAAATTAATCAATATTAGGATTTGATTCAAAGATTTAATGTTTAATTAAAATACTCTCTTTTTACTGTTGATTTAAAAATCTAAGTGTTTTTTTATATTATATTTATAAGAATTATAATTCTTATAAATATAATACTATAAATATAATTATATTTATAAGTAGAAAATATAAAAAATTTTAGATCAAAATTCAACTTTTAAATTATATTGTGTCTATAATTAGAGAAATACTTTTTCCAAGAAGATATATTTTAAGATTTATTCGAGCATCAGTGATACACTCAATAATAATCCTTAGTAAAAGAAACATCAGTTATAATTTGTAAGAATTTATAATAGAAATTATATTGAGGAATTAATTAAATTTCATTTTGTGAGAAACTGAATTATGTTTGGTTTAAAAAAATTCATATTTAGGTATATTTTATACATTAAAGTTATAAAATATATTAATAAGCAGTTAATATCATTGGGAAACAAATTAAATAAATACACATTACTTAAGAATTTTTAACTGAGAAAAATCAATTGACAGTAAAAAAATATATATATAAATCTAATTTAATCCATTGCAATTATTTTAAAAAATAAGTAAATGAAAATCAGTCTAGACTTAAATGTTGAACTTCCGTATAATAAAGTAGGAAATTCCTAAAAAATTGATTAAAGAATATTACAAAAATCATTAAAATTTCTTTCAGTAAGTGATTTTCGATGTTCAGTCACTAAAATTCACCCTACACATCGTTTCCTCAAAAAACCAATTTTGTCACCCTCGAAAGCTTCCTTTCGCTCCATAGAATTTCCAAGAAGGCCAAAGGGAACGGATTTCTTGGAATAACTTTTCAAAAAAGCCGTTATTTGATAACGCTTTTTAGAACATGTTATTTCTTTGGAACGTAGCGTTGATAACTAATTATCCAAAAGTAACTGCTTTTTCCTATATGATTTTTTTGTCAACATGATATTTTATGGCATAATCTTGGCATACCCAAGATGGTTAGTAACTTGGCTACCTTTCTGGGACCAATAATGGCTTATCATGGGATACTGGGGAAAACCAAGCTTAAAACAAGGTTAGCCCCCATGATACGACCTTATTCTTGGCTTATCTTGGCATGTCCAATATTAGGGATAACATGGGGTGCGGAATAAGAAATGAAACCATCCTGAAAATGTTTAATATTTTATGACAGTATTGTGAATTATAAATACGATGTATTTATTATAGTTTTATTTAAAATTGATTAGAAAATTCCAGAAACTAATTGGTTAGATGTAAAAATTAAATGAATGTATGAAAATAAATTCTTCCACCTTACTCTAATTTTTTATCTTCTATAATCCAAAAAATTGGTATTGCTCTAACGAAAAATTTAATGAGTTTCCGAATTTAAATTCATCTCAAAATCTCGTTCATTTTCGGCTTTTGTTTATAGTATCATCATATATTTTTTCTACAAATTGCCTTTTTAATTTTGAATCCAGCATGTTCTATTTTCTTTTAAGCAATCAATATTTCTCATGTATTTGTTACTAACAATCAATTGTAAAGATCAATCTATCAAGTTTTTCAATGAATTATTTGTGTTTTCTGTGTTTGACTCAAGAGTGATCGCCATAGTGCTGTGACGTAAATGTGTGATATTCTTTGTAAGTGTGATTATATTATGTCGTTCAGGTAAATTTTCTTTCGAGTTTTAGACATTATATATATTTTTTATAAATAAGTAAAAAAATTTTAATTTTCTAGATGGCGCAGTTGTAAAAAACTTACAAAAATATTATTAACTTAACAAAAATTTAGATTTCGTTGGAAAACGAAACTAGTTTTTTTTTTCGAATTTTTTTATTATCGCCAGATCCAGGGACCTTTGAAAACTGCCAGCCGGCAACCACTTAGAGTTAGGTTTTATTGATTTTATGTTTAGTAAAAAAATTTTTTTCCTCTTAAAAATTTTGTAAATACTGAAAATTATTTCTGGGTAAATTGAGAATTTATCAAGATAAACTATTTTCTTGAAATTTAATAAAGTTATTAACGAGCGTATTTTGAAACAGAAAATTAAAGAGGCTGATATGCTTTATAATACAATCGGTATTTTTAATTTAAATTACATTCATACATAATACGGGAATGTTTTGAGTCCATAGGATCATTTGCTTATGTGAAGTGTATTTTTATGTAATGTTTCATTTGCATAAACTATGCTAACATAGTAATTGATATCATAAAATGCATATACATAAAAATTAAAATAATTTAAAAGGTACAACGTTTTTAATGACTTTAGAAGAAACTACATATTATCATTTCAAAATTTTAGTATCTCATTTGTAAAATTTTTGCATTTGTCATGTCCAATTTTTTTGACATTAACTTCAGAAAAGTCATGCGTAATTTACATACAGTGTTGTTCATGTAAATCTAGTCTGCCTATTTTGTTAAATAATACTAACAGGATAACTTTTTACCTCTTTAAATTCATTTTCTGTTAAAGAACAGATACTTTGCTGATATCAAAAGTAGTTACAGAAAATGTGTGTTAGTTATTTACTTATTTTTGTTAATATATGTGGTGTATTTGTGCTCATTGCCTATGTTGTGTTAAGTGTAATAAAAACACTGTCACAACATTTTTAGTGCATTAACACAACATATTGAAGATTTTTTGTGCTTAATTAGACATATTTTTTGTCTAGATTTTTAATTTTCCATGGTGGCTCTCTTGTTTTAATTAATTAAGAAAGCTTTATTAGTTTTCCTATGAAGTTTTGGAGAAAGTGATTGATGTGTGCTTCTGTTCCAAATAGATTCTTTTACAAATTTTAAACTAAATTCTTTCAAAATTTTTTGCCATTTCTTCGCAGTTAAGTTCTTAGATCATCGGAAAATATCAAGACTTGATCCACTAGATTCGAAGTGATTTTTTCACATTTATATCAAAGCAATTTGTGAAAAATGTACAAAAGTCCAATCAATACTTTAATTTCCAAAGCTTTTTTGGTAGCATCTAATTTTTGTACTGTAGTCTATGTATTCATTTGTTTGAAATATAATCATTAGAATTCAATTAACAGCAACCATAAATCTGCTATCAAACATACCTATGTTGTGTCACCAATGTTTCCTGATAATTTTAAAATATTGTTTTAGGAAAGAATTCTGGCTTTTCTCTGATTTTTAATTTTACTTTGTTTTGTGGTAACTCAGTTAACATAGAAATTTTGAGGCAAAATACTTTTTTCCCTAAATTTGAATCAATGTGCAAACCTCCATAGCAGATGTATGTTCCCTAAAAATTTCTTCATACACATAATTTATTTCTTCATTTTTTGAAAAAGATAGACATTTATTGATTTTCTATCTGTTGATTTATTTCTAATCAATTTTTTTAAGTAATTTTATTTTATCCTTTTTTGACATATATTATAATATTTTATAATTACACTCTGAAAAAGTTAACAAAAATCTTAATATGCAAACACATATGGAGGCCCTTAGAGATCAAATATCAACAAAAGGGAAATTCATAAATGTGAAAACTTCAATTATTAGAAAGCAGTTGACAATGAATATAGCAACTGAAAATCTGGAATGCTTTTGAAAACTGCAGATGTTTCTACACTGTATTTTAAGAATGACCAGGCCTAAGACCTAGTACACATGCTTGCAGGTTGATAAAATGCAATTTATTACAGCATCTTTACCACAATAATATTCCAGTCTTTTTCTTCTTTGTTGTTACTCTTCATTTTTTTCATCGCTGAAAAATCATAAGTTTATTTTTATTTTTTGTATGATAGCTCAACATAAAATTATTCTTAAAGATTTATAAAAAATATTTAGATAGTATCAAATCTTTTTTTTTAGTTTTTATACAAGTTTATGTTTGCAAAAAAGCTAGTTAAATTTATGTTTGCAGAATGATTTTCCTATATAAGCTTTTCTACCCTTTTTCACATATTTTATGTAAATATATTTTACTATTAAATTTTATATTATATGAGAACATGTGCTTGAGCTAATTCAACTTTATTTAATTTCTTGTAGTTTATAAATAAGGTTTTTTGGATTTATTGTATATTAATTTTGTAAAAATATTTATGAGATTAGTATGTGAACAAAAAATATTAAATTGATTTATATTTTAATCATAACCTTATCTTCCAAGATTTAATTTCTTCTGTGATTTGTCACCCATTTATCTAAATCCTATGAATTGGTGTGGGTGCTAAATTCACCAAAGTGAGCACAGCACCAGAGTGAATTCATTTTGTGAATTTGTGGCATATTTGAATGTGTGTGTTTTATTTATAGTTTTAATAACTCTTGAAGCTTATGTTGTGTGTTCTATTTTTCTAAATTTATGTTTGAAAAGTCTAGTGTAAAATTTTAAATTGATTATTTATTTATAATTTAAAAATTAGATGTTATTTAGATATAATTTTCTAAAGAATTATTTGTAATATATATTTTTTTAATTTGGTCTGTGCAGGAAGAACTAATTAGATAAGTATTTTTACATTAAGTGTTATTTGATTAAATTTGCTATTTTATAGACTAAATAGTAATTTTTTAAGTATATATATATAATGTCTTGGAATATTTTTACGATGAATATGAGTTTTTTCTTGAATTGTACTTCTCAATTAATTAAAACTAGAGTAATGATTTGGTAATGGTTGGTTAATTAGAAAGCAAGTTTTCATAAAGAGAGATCTCACTTATATTATGTTGATTTAGCTTTATTACCCTGTTCTTCTCCAGTGCTAAATTGTGTTGCATCGATTTTTAAAATATATTTTTTATTTTATTTATTTTTTTAGAAGTGAGTGCCACTGCAATGAGGTGTTTAGTTTTTAGGTGTTTAGTTTTGCAGTCTGCAATGAGTAAAAACTGGGCAGTAAAGCTAACTCTATTTAGTAAATAAAAATGCATTTTTATGAAAACTCAAATTTGAATTAACTGGGTAGTGGTGCCAACCTTAAAAGAGAATTTATTGAAACGGGCAATGAAAATAAATCTATAATGTAAGCAAACATTCTTACAAAAATTAGATTTTCTAACTTATCAAATTTTCCATATTGAATAAGTTTTAATACAAATATATGAAGTATTTAAAGACAATTCTTAATGTATTACATACAACAGCATTATTAATTAAATACTTAAAATAACTCATTTAATCATTCCTTACAGAATCATCGACCTGGGACAATAGACATATTTTGTGGCTCCTAAAAATTATGCCACAATATTTTCAATATGATTATGTGGCCATGTATGCTTCAAGAGAAAAGTAATATTTCAAAAAAGTCAAAATAATAAAAACAATATAAAAATAAATTTTATTTATTAAATTTCAAATAAAAATTCCACTGCAAACTACTGTTCAAAAACTTAACTTTTGAAAAAATTTCAAAATATAAACATTAAATCCTCCACTTAAAAATCTGAAGCTGTAATCAAATGAAAACAAAATGTCAATCAAATGCTTCAAGGGTTATTAGCACACAAAACTAATTTCACTCATATACACAATTATGTTATTAAGCAAAAACTACATCCAAAAATTGCATTCTGGTACTTTAAGCTAGTTTAGTGCATTTTAACACAAAGTCTTTAGCCTTAAAAGTTACTAAAGAGGTTAGATTCAAATGACTTTGAACCTTTTTTAAAAATGAAATTTCTTGTTTTTTTAAATTCATTTTCTATTTGTTATTTTTTAAAACATTTAAATTGTTTAATATTTTTATAGTTTAACTATTTATGTATTTTCAAGCTGTATTCAAAATAAAAGAAAATTTATAGTGTTGATTAGTTTTAATGCTTCCAGAAACCACTGGTTAATCATCCAATTTCTTTAATGTATTTGTTTATATATATATATATATATATATATATATATATATATATATATATACACACACACACACACACACACACACACACACACACACATACATACATACATATATATATATATATATATATATATATATATATATATATATATATATATTGATATTTACTTAATATTGAAATATAAGTTATGACAAATCTTTGTATCTATTTATAATCTATTTATAAATATTTTAAAAGTTTTTGATTTTGGTTATAAAGATTAATCAAGAACATATTTAGTTTAAATTTAATGCTTTATTATTTTTTTTTTCTAGTCTCTACTATGAACTTTGCTACTCTTGCATCCAATTGTTTCAGAATTAATTCATGAAATTAAAATAAATCATTTAAAGAGAGTAACAGGTATGCTTTTTTCTTTGCTAATAATTTTCAAAAAGATTAGTGATTGCTTCTGTGTCAATTCAGTTCTATGACCATTCTATTCCATTTTTCATTTTTATTTATTTTCAAATAAATGTACTACAAAATTAATGTCTTTTACATTATAAATTTGATGACAAGGAATTTTCACTGTGCAACCTCAAATAGTTATGTATGAGAAAAGTTACATAATGTACTACAAAAATTAATATATATTACTGTAGTAATATTAAATTATTTTTTATCATTAAAGATTTAAAACACATCTAGATTTAAAATTTGAAGAAAGGCTTGTTTAAGAAACAGTCAAATGTTGTAACTAAGGTTTTTTTGCACTGTCACCTAAAGTTATGGAGGTTTCTAGAAAAGGCCTGTTAATGATTCGAAATTTACCTGACATTTCCTAAGAATTTTCTGAAGCTCTTGTATCAAAATGGTAACTGAATGGTGGTTAGCATTCTGATTTTCAGCACTACAGTTTATAGGATCTACCCGTGTGGTGACTGGGAGTGAAAGATTAGTCCCAGTGTAACTCATGCATGTAGTATGAGGTGACAAAAATGCATACCCAAAGCCTGGTGGCATAGCTGGGCACCTTGTATCTCAGGATTATATCAGGGGGGTAGTCTGCCTTATGCAGGGTAGGTGTAAGGCCCTACCCTATAAAATAATTTCAGTTATTTCATCAGAATTCTAAAACCAGTTGGATTCTACCCAGATGATTTGGAAAGGAAAAGGACTTGAAAATTGGTACTTGGTAAATCTGCACCCTGTTTAAAGAAGGTGCACAGAAAAACTTAATTAACATATGTCTCAGATAAAAAAACCTGAGAAATCCCCAGCTAAAGGATGACCATCTACTAGATGGTAGGATGATACTGAAGGAGAAGAGAAGCTTATAGGATCTGTGTTCCCAAAATGGTTATGAACATTAATAGTGCTTTGCAATCCAATTTAAGCCATTGGTCCTCTTTGAATCAGCTCTCATTCGTTAAAAGCCGGGTTCGTACAACTTCTTGAAGCTCCTGGAATTCAAAATTTTATAAGGGCCCTAGAAATTCCTGAAATTTTGACTTGACTCCTTGAAAATCGTCAATTACTCCTGGAATTTTAATTTACCTTGATGTATTTATTTTTTTGTTAAAAGATATTTTTTATTAAAATATTTTTTAGTTTTTTGTTTTAATATTTTCTTTCTTATTTTATGCTTATTTTTATTTTTGCATAGATCAGTTTTAAATTTCTCGTTATTCCAAATAAACCATGGGTCGTCAGAGGAAAAAGAGAAGCTTGAAAAGTAAAAAGTCGGATACAGAAGAGGGAGCTTATGAATCTGAATCTATATTAAACACTAGTGTTGCTACTTCTTCAATAATCAATGTAAGCATTGTATGATTTAGTATTTAATTACTTATTTTAAGAAGAGTGATTGATTCTGCATATTTGTTGTCATAAACATGTTTCATCCCTGGAATTTTATTTCCAATGATGAAACAGGATTATTGTATAATCTTAGAATTGTGTATTACATTATCTATAACATATTTAATATTGTTTAGCTGATTCTGTTTCTTTAATTTCATATACATATGATTATATATATATAATTATAGTTAATAATTTATTATTTCTTTTACGTAAGTGCTGATTATACAGTACCAGATTAATGTTGAACTAAAATTTGAGGACACTTTATGTCATCAACTTTATAACCTGTAGAATATTTTAAATTGAAAGTAGCAAAAAGAGAGAAATATAAATGTATTAAATATAGTTGGTGAACTATGTACATTTTATTAATATGATTTCCTAGTCACATACTTTTGTTCCTTTGTTCATATATTTTGATTAGCTATCAGTGGTTGATTATTGACTGATAGATTAAGTTATCACGTCCTAATTGCTAAAATTAAATGTTTAATATGCGTCATTCATATAATAGATGCATGTATGTATTTTTTTAAAAATAATTATTTTTAAATAAAAGTTGGGAATTTAATCAAAGTAATTTACATACATCAAATTTATTTTAATTTCTTTTTATTATTAATTTACAGATAAGCTACAGATTGACTTCAATGATTATATAAATTGTATTAATTTTTTTCATGAAATAATTTTTTTTGTTAGCTTAAAATCTGTGAATTTTAATATTTCATTTACAAAATGTTATCAGCTCACATAGAAAGATGGGTTTATCATTTAAATTAATTTTCATTTTAATGTATTCTACAATAAATGCTCATTTTTATAAACTCATAAGGACTGATAAAATAATTTGTGAATTAAAATATTTGAATAGAAAAATAAGTATTTGATCTTAATAATCTTTCTCTGTATGCATTAACTACTATTAGAAAAATTTAATGTCCACTATTTAAGAAGCATGTAAAAATAAAATTCACACTTAAAAAAAATTCTTATTCAGAAAAAATAAGTAATAACTTATTTTTTCTGTTTTAAAATATTTTTAAAAACACAATTAAACATTTTTCTGATGTAGAAAAGCATTTTATATTGCTTTTAAAAAAAAAGTACTTCAATTTTTTTAGCCATTTAATCTGCTTGAAAAATTAACATTTTTTTGTTTGATATCTGGGAGTTCTTTTTCATTCTCATTCATTATTGTTCCCAAACATCTAATAATCCAGAGCTCTTATGATCTTGAGCCGAGCTGGCAGCCGAATGGTTAGCGCTCTTGACTTCGTTTCAACAGTTCGTGGGTTCGAATCCCACCTTGGGCATGGATGTTTGTAGTGGTTCGGATTCCACTTTAAACTGTAAGTCCCTGTCTAATTAGCCCTTGTGTGCAAAACATGACCGTTGAGCGACAAACAAACCTTATGATCTAGATATCACTTTCTCTGAACCATCATTCCAAGTACAGATTGACACCTTGTACCTAGAATGTCAATTTCAAAATGTGATTCTATGCTATGATCACACCCTGCAAAACTTCTTTACAATATTTGCTCTTCATGCTATTCATTTACTGTTTGAGTTGTAAGATGGCAGTTAGATTAGGCTGGAAATATTGCACAGGAATTTCATAAAAAATCCTGGATTTCAACATGAGCGGTATATAAATTCACAATTTGAAGGATTTATTATTCTCTAGTGAGCATGTTAGCTCAAGTTTCGTAACAGTAAAATAAAAAAAACATAGATTATTAAAAATAAAGCAAAAGAAAGAGGCATAAAAATGAGTGCATAAATTTGAATTAAATTTATTACATATACATAGGACATTGTAAGGGACCAGCAATTTCCACGTAAGATTGTGAGTATTCATAAAAATGAATGTTTATTGTAATAACTTGGCAGAATCTTGTTTTTTTCATTCAACATTTAAAAAAAGAGATTAAAAAGTAAAAAAAAAAATCTTTAAAAATATTAAATTCCATGCTCAATAGTGCAATTTTAACTTTGTTACTTTACTTTTTCTTTGCACATATTTGTTATTTTTTCTATGCATAATATTATTTATTAAACTGACATACTAAATTTTTTTAATGATAACAGTTACAATTTGTTTTGGGATTTTAACTTTATTAGAATTTGGATTGTTTTCTTTCTTATATATGAATTTCTATTTAGTTATTAGTTATGACTTTAATGTAAATGAAGTTTTTTATTAACTTCAAATGAATTTCTTACTATTTTGAAATAGCAGATATAATGACAATTATTTTATACTATAAATAATATATTCTGTTGATTAGCATAGAATAAATGTTCTGTAGACTTTTTTTTTTAAGTGTTGGGAAGAAAATTGCTTTATTATGATACTGCTTCTGTATCTGTGTAAGCATTTCTATATGTAATTTGGTTGTTTGCTTAATACATTTTAAAAATTTGTGCTGATATAAATTTCAGTACTGTTTATTTTTGTTTTTATTATCTTAGCCTGCTATGTCAAAACCTGAATCTTTGAAAGATAGCTACAAAATTCAAGGTGAATCATCCTCAAATATTGGAGAATCTAGAAGTGTACTTGTTCCTTCAAGAAATCAGGTTATTTTAATATAATTGACTGGACATAATTTTACAAAGAAAATTATCAGATTTAAAGCATTTCGAAATTTGTTAAGAATGTTTATTTTTTTATTTAAAAAGAAAATTATTTTGTGCTGTGTTCTCTTCAAATAATGTTATTCTCTAATTATGTCATCTGAAGCAACACAATATTGTTTGCAGCATAAGCATTAAATTAAAATTTGCTGTATTTTTCTGTATATAATCGGCAGTGGCGTATTATCTGCTAGACCTTTTTTCGAATAAAAGAAAAAAAGCGTGACATAATACACATCGGTGTATAATAAATGGCAATTTTTTCGGGGAATATTTGAATACTGCTGATAATATGCAAAATAAAATTGAAAATATACAATGTGATTAAAAATATAATAAATTGTACAGAAAAAATGTATATTTTGAAAAAGATCTGTTTGCATCCACCTCAACACAAAGTGCAATAATCTGATATGAAAGCGTGATTTCGATCAAGATCTGAGAAGATTCTAGTTAAACTTATCGATTTTTAGTTCTTAATAACTTTTAAAACAAGGTTAAACATATTTTTAAAATAAAATATATTTGTTTCGTTAATAATTAAATGAAAGAAATGGATTCTTTTCGAACTGCGTGTTGGAAACATTTTTTCTTTTGTACTGCGCATGCCTTGTTTGTCATCTTATATTCACTCGTTAGTCGCTATTTTTTTTATTTGCCTTTCCTATAGCTTTTAGTTTAAAATTAGTTGTATAACTTAAGCATTTTGGGTACCATATGACGATATACAAATTTGAAAGCTTTCTGAGCGAAACATCTCAAATCAAGATAATGCAAAATGACATTAGATCATAGTAACTGTAATGTCATTCCAAGGAACTGAATTCGTTCTTGAACATAAATGGACAATACTTATTTTAGTTAAAATAAGTTAGCTGTGTTGTGGCTCCATCTGTTATTTATTTTATGAAACATAAATGGCATTTCTTTTAAAACTTTAGTGTAAACTGTTCTGATGGGAAAAGTTACTTTATCAGATTATCTGCGACAGTGTATAATATGCACAACAAAATTGGAAACTTTATTAGCGTATAATCTGCGGATTATATGCAGAAAAATACAGTAATACTTTAATGGAGAAGAGCACTTTTTTATGAAACCTGAAAATTTTCAGTAAATTAAATGAACAAAATTAGCAGAATATTTTCTTGTTTGGAGACCATGATAATTCATCACAAACAAAATGAAAAATATGAACAAGAATTTTTTTATAATATTTAATATACCTTTCTTCCTTTGTAGCGCAATAATTTAGATAATGTTTAACTAGTTTTTAAAATTTTTCTTTTTCTTATCAAATTTGTTATCTATTATGTTTCTAAATGTTAAGTATTTTTATTACTAAACTCTTTAGTTGTATTTTTATTTAAAAAGATTTAAAACTTCTTTTACCTTTAATTTTTTCCCAAATTTCATAATAAATTCATTCTTACCATCCAAATAAGCTAATAGCTGTATGGTTAGAGCTCTGGTGTTCAACCCAACACTTGTAGGCTTAATTCCTACATTGGATATTTATGTAGTCCTTCAGAATCCATTTTATATAATGGTCTTTGGCAAATTAGCCCTCATGAACATAAAATTAAGTTATGAACTTAACAAATATGCTCTGCAATGATGTTTTAAAATAAAAATCATAATATTTCAGGCTATTGACAACTTTCTTTTAATTAATCTATTCATATATTTATTTCTTGGAAAGTTTCTCATGAATTCATTTTTTGATGACTCTGTCATTTTATGAAAGAACTGTATTATTAGAATATAAGGCTTGAACAAAATAAGCCTTAAATTTTGTCTATCAGCTTAATGTATAAGGAGGCATTTTGCATACAAAATAGAATAAAATGCGAAATTTTACTGTACATTCTTTTATCATAAGGTGATTTGACTGATTATTCTTTATTTCATGATGCTTATTACTTGAAATTTTTAATTACTTTTATTCTTTATAGCCTTTCTGAGAACACAGAAACTGTCTCAAATTTTCAGCAATTTCGTTTTTTCTTTTGTTTGCTTTCATTATACAATATCATGAATTTTTTATTCAAGTGTAAAAACTTTATAATTTTTATATTTGTCATGTTATGATAATTTCTGAGAATCAAACCTTTATAGTAGAAGACATTTAACTTACTATGACATTATATTGTAGGTTGTAGACAGTAAGTTAACTTTTTGATGTTGCTTGGTCTTTTCATAATATATATGTTAAAGAATATCTTTGCATTTGTTATAAATAGATTAAATGCAGAAGAAATGTTTTATTTCCTTTTTATAAGCCAATTAAACGACTTCTCTTTGGATTTAAAATTTTTTTTTTTTGCACAGATTCATAACAATTAAAATTATTTAAAATTTTTTATATGTTATAATCTTTGTCAATAGCATTAGGTAGTTTAAAGTGCAAGAATATTTTCGTTTGTAAAAGGATTTGAGATATAAGAAAAAATATTAAATTATTGGGATTTGACATATTTGATTCTTGATTTATTGATATAATTATCTGTGTGTGTTTATTTCTATAACCATTTTGATTTAGTTTAACTAGACTTCTACTTTTGAATCTTCCTTATTGTGTTTCCTTTATATATCTGTGTGAAATTATTTCATATTTGCTGTCTCATTTTGTTAAATAAAATATGAAGCTTATACTATTTTTAAAATACTTTTTTAAAGTGATTCATAATAGTGAAAAGAGAAAAATTAAATTTTAATTATTAATTTAAATAATTCAACAGCCTTCTACTTCAAGAACTGAAACTTCTAGTAGTGTTTTCAGAGCTGAACCAATGGACATTTCAACTGCAGAAAAGCAACATGGTCCTTCTACTAGTGAAACAAGATTGCATGTGAGTCATTTTAAGAATTTCATGAAACATAAAAAATTTATAATAATATTTATTCTTATATTTATGCATGAAAACATTAGTGATCATTTTATGCATGTACTCCAGTAAAAAATAGATTTTATCATATAGAATTTTTTTAATAATATATTTCAAATTGTGCTGAAAATGTCATTCAAGACTATATGTAATCATTTATGAAATAAATTTATTCTTAATATATATGTGTGTGTGTGTGTGTGAAGTGTATACATATACTTATAATTTATTAATTTATGCTTCCTGATAAATCTGGTTAAAATTCTATGTCTTCTGAAGCTTAAGAATACTTATTTTAAAGCTTCCTATATATTTGATTTATTTATTCCCAACTCCTTTCAGTATTTTTAGTAAGTAGTTATTTCATCACTTGGTCACAAATACTTTTCAATTTCTTTAAATTACTTTTTTCTTTATTCTTTGGGGTATTTAATCATTAATCGTTAATTTGGCTTAGAAATTATCTGCTATTTTATTTACTTGCATTATTAAGTTTACCATACAATCTATAATAATTACATGGGAATATGACGGTCAATAAATGGTAAAGTAAATTAAGAGTTCACTATTTTCTGTTTTCAAAATTAAATATTTTACTGATAATGAAGTTTTGTGAAAAAGAAATTCCTTACCTGATATAAATTTTATTAATTTTTTAATATTTTTCATTTTACTAAAATCTAAAATTGATGTTCTTATTTAATTTTGCCTAAATTTATGTATGAGAACTTATTTACTCTCCTGAGTATAGTTATAAATATAATGATAGTTTAATTTTTTACTTTTTAATCATGTTTCCTCTTAAGAATCAATTTATTATTGATGTGAGATATTTCTGAAGAATAATTAAATGTAATTTTATATTTATTTGTGCTGTCAAAAATAGCATCAACAAGAAAATATTACAAATTTGGCAAGATATTGAAATTTTGTGTAAATCCCAGGTCTACTGGAATTCCCATAGACAAGTTACATTTGCACAACAAATTCGTTACAATATTCTTTATTCAACTTGCACAAAAATGAAATGAAACATTATGTATTTATGCACAAAAAGTACCTTTAGATAATATTGAAGTAAAATTGTCAATGTAACTTGACAAATATCATTTCTTATAAAAGTATTTTTCAAAATCAAAATTATATTAATTGCTAAATAATTTTAGACTGTTTTGAAAATTATGGATTCATAGTTGATGTATAGAAAGTAAAACATTTTAAACTCTTATAAAATGTAAATGATGAACACTTATAGGTGATTAAATTAAGCATTTATTTTTTGATAGCATTAATTTATGTTGCATTTCTAAATTTCATTAAATTATTAGAAATATTAGAGCAGTCTATCAATGCTTGTAACTTTTGGGTAAAGAAAAATGAACTTAAATTTAAAATAGCTAAATTATTTCATTTTTAATAAAACTGTTGAAATCAAGTTTTATTTTTTAAGAGGTTTTGTATGAAGCTATAGTGATATGTGTTTGAGGATTAATTTGTAAGAAGTTTTAAGTAAAAAAACTTCTTGTATTTGTTTTTATTTTAAAACTTTGAGAATTAGTTAATGCGCCAATGTTAATATAACATTGTTTATTGGTTTTTTATGGAACTTAATAATAACTAATTAAGCATATTATTTAAATTTCTTTCTTAAATTTTGTGAAAATATAAGAGTAATTTGTTTGAAAATCTGATTTATTAAAGAAAATCTTTTTATTTTTAGTAAATTAACAACTTGAAATTATTGCATTAAGTAATTGATACAGGCAAAGTTCCCATCACAGTGTTACTAATGCATTTCTTAGAATTGAGGAATTTTCTCATCCTGCCTATTCCTCAAACATTGCTTTAATAGTTATTTTTTTGTTCTATTCTTTGACTAATCAGTTGAATAAAATTTTTCTCTAATGCTCTTCCTTATAAAATAAAAGAAAAAAATAACCCATTTATTTTTGATCAAAATACTGCAAATTATACATTAACTTACATACACAAGAAAATGTTATTGCAAGTAATAATGCTCTTTTTGATGAATAAATTGAATTTTGTCGTACAATCTTTAACTTTTAATTTTATTTAAGATAGAAATTATACTTGGTTATCTAATATAATTTACAAATCAAAACTAAACTGTTGAAAGTAAAAATTAGCCAAGAAATTTGTTTTTTTATGTGTTACAGCTCTTGTATAACAGCAATGCTTGTTGAGTCCTAGTACATTTTCCTATTCAGTTGGTTGTACTTTGAATTTTTATATTGTACCAGAGCTATATAATGGATTGTTGATTATAGTCTGAAATGCATTATACAAGTTTTTATCATAAGTTTTTTTCCATATAAATTTGCTGATTTATTTATTTATTAAGGTATTTGAGTATGACTTATTATTTTACTATTATCAGCCAGTGAAAGTGTTAAAAATTGTTCATGAAGAAATTATTTTACCAAATTTCATCTTTCTTCCAATATTTATATTATTGCTTATGAGCTCTAATAGTTCAATACCAAGTTATTTAATTTATCCTAGATTGACTAATTATTATAATATAAAAGTTTTTAATGCTGATACTTATGAAATATCATAAATCATACTAAACAGAATCAATAAAGAATTTTCTTAATTCATTTATAATATTTTAAATAAAAAGCTTATACTAAAAGAAGAATATTGAAGTTCTGTATGTTTATTTCAATAGTGACTGTATTCTTATTAATTTTTTTTGAGAAAAATTATTTAAGTTTTTTATTGTGATCTATTACCATTTACTTTTTGAACTTTCATTTGTTCTATATAAAATCATGTGAATATTTTAAGAAAATATCTATATTTTCATTTTGCCTTTCAAATTCGTCATAAGATATTTTTAACTAAGTTAAATTTTTTATCATTTTTCTAAAAATGTTTGTACTTTATTCAAATTTTCTTTCGTAAATTGTTCACTTATTGGACAGTTTTATACCCTCAATTTATGTTTTAATTTCAAAATTGTAAAAAATTTATTTAGAGCCATTAAAGAATGATAGCATGTTATATAAGGATATCTTAAAATTTATAAAAAAAGAAACAAGCATGAGGAATATCTTCTTTGTTATTTCAATTTATTTTGTATAATTTAATTGACCTACAAAAATCATTTTTTGTGTATAAAACAATGTTAAGATTTATGAATATAGAAAATATATAAATTTTGTGCATCGGTTATCAAATTTATAGTATGCATTAGTTAAAAGTATTTTGATTCTATGTCATTTTTTTAATACTAGAACCGCGGCAGTTTCAGTATACCTAAAACTGCGGCCTGGGTTAAATTGTCTCCAATTAATAAAAACCCGTGTTGTTATGCTATATGCATACTGTAATTATTTTATAATGACATTTATTCCTTTTTAACATTAAATTGTCCTAATAAGTAATAAAAATAATAAGATTTTACAATATAAAATATTGTATTCAGTAAGTGAAATACAGAAAACTTTAATGGAAAGTCAAATTCCTCATGTTTTGGCTGTGTGGGGCCTATGAATTCTAATTCTTCCATCGTTGAAGCCAATTCATATACTCGTTACATGTTGATAGGCACACCAAACACTTTTCCTGCATTATCACCTTTCATAGAACAAAAACTGATCACAGCATCTATTGATAATATACAGAATGTCAAATTACAATCTGGGGATCTTCTTGTTCAAGTTGATTTGAAACAAGTTATGGTAATCATTAATTAAAAAAAAATTGGGTTCTTTTCCAGTGGAAGCATCATTTTGTAAAACTTTAAGTGAATCTCATGGTATTCTGTCTAACCCATACTTCATAAATGTAACAGAATGAGAATTTTTGGAAGAACTTTGTGATCAAGGAGTTTGTGCCACACATTATTTATACATTCGATGTGACGATATACTAAGCCCAACCCAAAGCGTTGTCTTAACTTTACAGACACCAATATTACTAATCATAAAAGCAAATTACATACGTTGCAAACTTTGTCCATATATTCCTAACTCTCTTAAATGTTTTGAGTGTTAGAGATAGGGTCTTTCTCAACAAGCATGTTGGAGTACAGATCCTATATGTGGAAAATGGGCACAATTTGGTTGTGAGACTTCTCATTAATTTAGTTGTTATATTTTACATTTTTCTTAATTTTGTATATTTAAATTTTTTTGATTGAAATTTTATTTTATAAAAATTTTTATACATTATAAAAGTTTCTGAGTAAAGCAATGAAAATATTTCAATGAGAATGCTAAAACTGATGAATTTAATAATATGTCAAATTATTTGGTAATCATAATGCTTAAAAATATATAACAGTCAAATTAACTTAAAAATGTAAGTTATTTCCTTTATGTTATGAAGCTATTAAAAAATTAAATAACAATTTAAAAACTCCAATTATTCTGTGATATTTTTTATTTGTTTTCAATTAACAAAAAATAAATATTACATGCTGATATCTTTATTATATAATGTTGCATTGAATTAAACATAATAGATACATAGATATTCTGGAATACTCTCCTGTTATTCAAATAAAATATTACAGAAAAGAAAGAAAATATTAAAAGATGAGACTGATTTATTATCTTGAGAAAACATTTCTTATACATGATGGTGTTTACAAAATAATTTTCTCTTATAATTTAATAGTTTTTATTGCAAAATATAGTTTAATGACCTACATTTCAAATAATTTTCAAACATTATGTTTTACCAAAAAATTTTTATCTGATAATTTAATATATATTTACACATAATTTTGCTTAATTGTTGAATTTCTTCATTTGAAGAATTATATTTGATAAAACACATAAAATGTAATACTGAATAGTTTTTATTTGATCTTATCATTCTAATTCTGAATTTGCCATTTTAAAGTAGAAGTTACCATAAATAATATACAAACAATCTGAACAAGCATAATTTGCTACCATTTCTATTGAATTCCGTAATGCTGATTTTAGGCTGCTTTAAAGCATTTAATAACAGGAAGTATTTAGTGAGCAGTATATTGTAGTGTCTTATTTGTATTATTGCAGTTGTTAACTTTTAACCTCATCCATGATTTAAAATATATTATACATTATTATAGAGTATGATGAGCATTAAGTTCATAATATGTATAGTAAGAATTTTACACATAGCAAATTTAATAAATTGTATCAATTTTATAGTTTAAAAGCATAATACAAATATAATAATCCAAATTCAATTATGGTATTCTTCATAAAAATCTGTCGTTAATTTTAAACATTAAATTAGCGCAACTGGTTGAAAGTGATTTTATACCATTATCTCTATAGCTTTTAACTTCTATTAAATATTGGATAAATATATTTGAATTTTAAAGTTGTGTTAAAAATGTTATCTTTGTTGTTTTGAACATTTAACTATGGGAATTGGGAAATAAAGAATGTAGTTAAGAGCAGATTTTGAGAAACTGTTATTAAGAGAGTAATAAAGCTTAATTCTGATTTTCTTTGAATAAAACTTTTTTGTATGAAACAGCTTCCAGGAGCTCCATGCTTATATAACTCAATCAAGTTATTTTGTTTGCTTCAGAAATAGATTATTCCATTATTTATAATAATTAAATCATATATTTCTAAAATGAATAACAGACAAGCTCAAGTGACACAAGTGATATATATGTAATGAATATATATACATATATATATATATATATATATATATATATATATATATATATATATATATATATATATGTATGTATGTATATGTATGTATATATATATATATATATATATATATATATATATATATATATATATATATATAATGAAATAAAAGTATGAAAAATATTTCCTTTTTTAGTGTGTCATAGAGTTCATTACATTTCTGAATATGTAATTTATGTGAAAAATATTAAGACACATAAATTTATTCAATGGAAAATTTATGTCAATGAAATAAGCTTTTTCTTTATTTCTTTTTTTAAAATAAAGTAGACCTTTTAAAATAGAGAGAGTTTAAATTCATAACACAAAATGAATTTTTTAAACTCTGCATTGAGGTTAAAATTAATATCTCCAAAAAGATCAAATATATTTTTAAAAAGTAAGATTTCAAAATAATAGAAAACAATTTTTTTTGTAGAATATTTTCATGCATTTTATGATGTTCCAAAATAACGTTAAATTTAGTGGTCATAATATTTGCTGCCCACAAAAAATTTAAAAATATGAAAATTTAATTCTTTTTAGTTCTAATAATTAAAAACAAATTCAGAATTTCTATAATAGAAAGTCATTTGCTAGCTTATATTTTTAAAAAAATATTTAATGAAAATGCTTATTTATTAAATTATTTCACTGCATATGTGAAATTATGATTTTTAATTTTTTTCTTTTTACTACCATATTTAAAAATTAGTGTTGCATTATAAGTTTTCTAAAATGAATCTTTAATATTCTAATCATAAATGGAGAAGATTATTTGTTATTTTTTCTTTTATTAACTTTTCTTATGTTTTTACAGCGTACATCGTTAAAGGTTCATATTTCACGATGTATTCGCCGAAGAACGTGGAGAGAACCAAAGGAATTCAGGCCTTCGCCAGAGGAATTGCTGGTTGTGTTTTTTGCTTATAACTTTGCTTAAAATAAAAATTTGATGTACATTAAGATTTGATGTATTAAGATTGTTAGAATTTGATACGTTAAGATTTTTTTAAGAAATGTTTTTCTCCATGCAGTCAATGTATAACTAAGAAATTTTCTTGAAAATGAATATAAATAAGGACTAATATAGTATTCACTTTATTTACTATTTAAATATGAAAACTTTATTAGATAATTATTTAGATTTATGTGTCAAAATGAGTATGAAAAACTTCTAAATATTTTAAATTATTAATTTCATGATCGTAATCATTAATTTCACAATTATCTTTAGTTAGAAAATATTTACTGCTAAGAATTTTTGAGAATATTCAAAAAATATTTTAAAGCATGTTTAAAGCACATGTTAAAATTGTTCCAACAAATATTTTAAAGCATTTTGTGTAGTTTTTACTTATTTTTTTATTTAAGTCAATTTGAGTTTTTATACTGTTGAATGAAACAATTTTATTTTTATTCCTTTTTACCTTAACTGTATTAGTTAAATAAATATGATCACTGAAAATCATTTGTAGATTGGTTCAGAACATAGATTTTTTTGAGTTTTATTTCAATTTTGTAGATTTTATGATTTTTTCCTAGACTGTATAGTTTTCTTATACTATGAAAAGATGTGGAAGAGAATATAGGTGTAAAATTGTAAGAGAAAATTTCTGTTGAGTTAAGTAAAGAAATAATTTTCAAAAACTCTTTTTCTTCTGTTTAATAAATGATAATGAACTATAAATGTTTTAAATAAAGGACTGAGAATTCACAGAATGTTTGAAAATTTATCTACTTTTATAATTTTTCCTTATTTTTAGTTGTTTTCAGATTTAGTTGTAAACAAAATTAATCAAAGTTAAAAAATAAAATATTTTTGATTATGTGTTGAAATACTTAGTTTTTAAAACTTATTGACGTGTTACAAAATTGAAAAAAATTTCATTTCATCTGATAGGAGTTATGATTGTTTATCATACAGAAAATAACATATTCTATGGCAGAGAGCTTAAAGTAATAACAGTATGACACAAATAACTCCTGAAATTCCAGTCAGAATTTTTTAATGTATCAGTCATATTTTGACTTAATTTCATGAACTAAATTTGTTTTTTTCAAGAGATTCTATGTTACTAAAATGTGTCATGATTTCAGTAACTAATAATTTGAAAAGAAATATATTTTTTATTGAATATTTTTAAATATTTTGTGTATAAGATATTTTTTTATTGTTTATAGATCTTTAAGGTGTTGTATACTGGCTGATAATTTTCGTCATTTGTTTTATGTACAGTTATATAAATGTTATGCTAATATCCAATTTAATATTTAATCCAATAATTGTTTTAAGGAAAACAAATATTTGATTATTGCTACATGTACTTATCTTTAACTTTCATTATGATTAGATAATCATGGACTACCACTAAAAATCATGTTCATTAGTTTTATTTTGTGAAACATCATTATTTTAATAATACTTAACCTTTTATTGACTTCCCAATGCTATGTAAAAAACAAAAACATATAAAGGAATTTTTTTAATGTGTAATATTAACTAAAAATAAGTAAAATGCAATATATTCAGAAAGTTTAGCTGGTGAACTATTCCATACAATTTTGTTAGTTTTATAATAGTCTTTTATGTTTAAAGTGTATTTCTTCATTGAAACTTGTCCCAATAAATTTCTTGCTTTGCGCAGCTAGTCTGTTAAAGTCTGAATTGTTTTGGTTGAAGTTAAGGATCTGCCATCTATGAATCTTCTTTAAACAGCCAAAAATACCCTCTGAGGTTTGATCTATGATCTTGTGTACAAAATTAAATAAGTACTCTCTTAGTTAAAAAATTTTTTTTCCAAGTTAAATTTTATATGCCCTTGTATTATATATTAAATTTAAATTAATGGCATGCAGCTGGAAAATTTAACGTAAGATTTAATAATCTCTTCTCTGTTATAAACCACATGAAGGCATCCAATGTGTTTCCTTCCCTGACAACACTAAAATTGATTAATTTCTGCTATGATTGATGATATGTTTGTACACTCACTCTCTAAAGTTAAGCACGTAAAGGAAAATGCTAATTTCCTGAAGCCAATCATAATTGAAGAAAATGCATATCGCTGTGTGTGCAGAGGTTGCTGGAAGTATGCAAATATGTTAGGTAACAGCCAGTAGCGCTTTCATGTCAAGAAATATGCAAAAAGAGCAGTCTTATAAGATACAAGCTTTATGTAGGGTTACAGAAGTTGATTGTAAGTGCTGATAGAGAAGGTGTTTAAAACTTTCATACAATTTGTTTTCAAGACATACATGTTTCTATGACTTCCAGAAGACGAATGGAAGATTCTGAGCGCTGGCGTGCTGAGGGCGCATTGTAGCAGGACATTCGATCTAAGATGTTGCTCTTTTCGGCGTTCATCTTTCTGTAATTTCACGTTTATGGAAACAATTCCAAACCACACAGATGTTCGAAGGCTTGTAGCCAGTCGCCCAAGGGTTGCAAACCTCATGGAAGATCAATGTATAGCGATTTTAGCCAAGCGAAATCACAGAGCGACCTCCACACATGTGACATCTATGGTTAGTGCGTCCATTGGTGAGGTTATATCTGCAGCTACTGTACGCCGAAGATTACATATGAGTGGACTGTACACTCGGGTACCTCGAGTTTGAGTTTGTTTATCATCCAATCAAGAGGGGCACGATTAAATTAGTGCCAGGAACATGTCGATTGGACTGTCTGAATGGAGCAATGTCATGTTTTCTAATGAGTCAAGATTTGCTCTGGAGCCAGATAAGTGTACAAGGATATGGTGTGAACAAGGAACACGTAATCAGCTCCAAAACATCACCAAAAATCACGCATTCCGAGACAGAAGCTTAATGGTGTGGGCGGGGATTTCATTAGGATACCGCACCAACTTGCACATCTTTAAACGGGGCTCTGTGATGACTGTCAGGTATCAAGATAAAGTCCTAGAACCCATTGTGAGATTGTACGCTGCAGCAGTGGGCCCTACTTTTGTTTCAATGGCCGATTACACACGTCCCCATAGAGCTGACATCATCAGTAACTGCCTTGAGAGTGAAGGAATTGCGCATATGGCGTAGCCAGCATATTTGCTCAAACTTAATCCCATTAAAAATGTATGAGATGCTCTCGGCCATGCTGTATCTATACGTTTCCCACCTCCAGCCACTCTTATTAAGCTTGAAACTGCTCTACAAGAATGGCTATTTTTAATTCTGCGGTGGTTGACCACCTAATTGTAAGCATGGTCACAAGGTGTAAACTTTGTATACAGATGAGAGGGGATCACATACCTTGTTAATCTCCTTTTTTATCATTTTATGCTGTTTATTTTCACTTTATATATAATTTTGTTTAAATCTCCAGTATGTCATTATCTGATAAGTTACAAAAATTTAATATTGTTTTCGTTTCGGTATATAATTATTGATTTTATTTTATGCATAAATATATATGATACTTTCCTGCCGAATTTTGTGTCAATCAAAGCTGTATTTGTTGATTTTTTTACATTTTACATTTTCACATGCTTGTGGTTGAACTTTGTAACTTGCTTCTGATAAACTATTGTTCTCCAAGCTATTGAATTTCTATTAATCAATGATGAGGTTTTCATCTATGTTGTTTCTTGCCATAAAAAATAAGCTCTGTTCTTGAGAGTGGAGACTACTCATCATTGGACACCATTATTATGGTCTAAATATCTAATAACAGTAAGCATAGAAATTTTATTCTACACATAGCTGCTCATTATTCAGAGTGTTCTTAATCATATTTTCTTATGGTTTAATATGTTTAATCGCAGATGCTGATTTTCTAAAATTGTTTTAAAACCATATTGAGATGTTCCAAAATCTTGATACATGTGAGTGGACATGTCTATTGGCGAAGCAAACAATGCATTCTTAAAGACATACTAATTTTAAAAGTTGTATTTAATGATAAATATGAAGTTTATTATAAAATTTAAAGTGGTTTGCTTTTCTACATTAATTACAATATAAATACTATTGTTAATCTGAAATTATTTTTAAATTACTAAGATTTGTACATTTTTCATTTCTAAAGTGATTGAAAATATATTTTTGTGATGGGATACTTTCTTTTTACTACATTAACTAGCAGTATATCTGTGTAATTGTATATTTTCAAGTGATTCGATTGTATAATATTACTTTCAGACAATATTTGTTAAAAAGTTTATGATCTGAATATAATCCTAAAATATTTGTCTTGTGGGCCGAACATAAGCATGATTGGTCCTTCAACTGTATATCTTGAATAACATTGTTTAAAACCTACCTAACCATTGAGTGTCAGCCAAGTTAGACATACTGATTTAATCATCCTGATTGTTTTCCATGACATTTATTGTTTTTAAAAATCTGTTATGATTCAAAATCTGATTGTCACAATTTATACCTGACATCAATTTTTAAAATACTAAAGGAACTGTTTCTTTAACAAAAAGTATGTTAATAACTTTAATGTCCAAGTAAAGATGCTATTTATCTTAAGATGTATTGTGTGGATGTTAAATTTTCTCATATTCTTATGTGAAATGAGCTTGTATTTAAATGAAGTTATGTACTTTCAAATTTTACTGTAACTGCTTTGATATTCTTAATAATTATAATCATTTTGTAATTCAAAAATAACTAACATAAGAAAAATTAAGGGCTCTCTACTATTTTTTTAATGTTAATTATTCTTGGTTACATTGAGTTTGGAAAATAACAGCAACTTCTTACATTTTCCAATATTATATTTTTATTTAAATACATTTTCTCTCTAAAAGAGTTTATATTTTGAATTTATTTATGAAAATACATAATCGAATATATTTTAGATAACATATGGTGTTAATGCATATCAGTATTGGGCTCGTAATAAAAATAAAGATATTACTAAAGGAAGCAAAAGATTCAAAGAAGACATTTTAGCAGTACCATTACATCAATGGAATAAAATTCTGTCTGCTTTCATTCAAACGATGTCAGATCCTAATGGCCATACTCTTTCTGGAGGAGCTATATTATATATTATTTTAGGTTAGTACATATTTTAAGTTTGCTTTGCTTAAATTTTTTGTACATTTTTATTTTTTATGGTTTAATTTAAATATTAGCTTCAAATGAAGCATATTTTTGTGTAGATTTATTCAAAAATGAGGTTGGGGGCTCTCTTTGAATAGCTATTGTTGACCTGTTGTTATTAGCTTCTCTTGGGGGCTAAATAATCCATGTGTTTGCTGTGTATGGAGATCCATGTCCTTGAAAGGATTGTACTGATAATTGAGACCAACATATTTGGCCTTTTCTTCAGGTAAATGGGAGGGGTGCTGTGATCCTCAGCATATCATTGGTTTTATGGATAAGTGATTGGTGCTTCTATTGAATGATTCATTAAGGGTGGAGGCCATCTTAGAGATGTACTGTGATTGTATAGGACCTGTCTAGCATTTTTACAGCTGGTGTGTATCGCTGTGTTGTACTCAGTGCTGCATGGTGTGATCAAATCCTGAAATTTTATCTCTTTACTTATGGATAAACAAAAATCTTTCACATGGGAGCACCAACCACAGTCAATCATGGAGATTTCGTTCTCTAGTATCCAAAAATTTTTACTGTAAAAAGGATGGAAAGCACGTTTTCCTCGGCATCTCCTTTTCATATTTCTAAGGGAATACCAAGTATTGTTGGGGTTATCAGGAAAATACAGAAAGTGCACTTTTATGAACTTCTTGTAGAGGGTGCATCAACAATGCAAACAGCTGTAATTTTAAACATGCAACTGCTAGTTAACATATGAGTTACAGTCTTGCCTTGTAGAAATCTAAGTTTCTCTCATGGTGTTACATCATCCAGTGATTTGTTAATTATGACAATATATGAGATTCGGGAAAATCTACAGAGTCAGAAGGTCTATGATGTTAGACATGTGACAATCAGAAGGTATGTGAATTTTATTGATACTGAACATCTCATTCTGATTTTTGTGATGCTAAACCTTCCTAGCTCATTAAAACTGCTTTTGTGAATTTATCCATCTAACCATGCATTTTTAATCCACTGCGATACTTCCAATGCCAGCTCTTTGGACATTTGAAAGTAGTTTGCAGGGGCAACTCACCTGTTCTTGCTGCATAATGGTAGGCCATGCGAGTTTTAACTGCACTGTGAAAGAGGTGTGTGTCAACTGTCATGGTAACCACCCTTCCTGCTCTTGAAGTTGTATACAATGGAAGAGAACGAAAATCCCATGATTAAAATAAATAAGTAATGTTCCTATCCTGAAGTTCAATGTTTTGTTTCTACTTGCACTCCACAAGCTAGAGTGATTTCTGTAACTGCGGTCAGAAAGGTTTTTTAAAATGCAGTTTTATACATACAAGTGAATTTTAGATTTCCCTTATAAAATCACCAGAAACTTTTATACAAAGACCAAAGTCATCTTCATATATTAAAAGGACAACTCCTTCAGCTAATACAAAAGCTATTAATGCTTATATGCTTAAATCTTTTAAGGAAGGCTCACACAAGCTCTCTTTATCCACTTGTAAAGCCATGCTCCTGGAGACTGATGCTGTAGCTCTGCATCAATTGAATGCCGATTTATTTTTCTTGGTATCAATTGAAGACTCACCTTCCAGCTCCAGGAAAATGTAGCTTTTTAGTTTAAATAACTTTTGTTTCTTGGAATTGCCATGGTTTGCTTTCCTATTTAGTTGGTATCAAGTTTATAACCTAAGCCTATAACCTCACAAATGTGGTACTTCAGGAAACCTTCCTGAAGTCTGGCATTAATATTGTCATGTGAAAGTTTAATTGCTGTTGAAAAAACTGGTGATGATTGTGCAGTGACTGGTAGTATATACATTTATTAATTTTCCCAGCACTGCCCTTTCACTTAATATGACTCTACAAGCTAGCTGTAAGGATCCAAACTTCATGCTAATTACAGTCAGTTTATATTTATCACCACATGATGTCACCTGCCAGGAGAAACTTTATGCATTAGTTGATCAGCCAAACAGCCTTCGTGCAAAAAATGACCATTGAACGACAAACTAACAAGACCGCTCTTGACAACATCACAAATTTGAAATGCTTTTGTATGAAGAAATAATCTATTTTAAATTTCTTTGACAAAAATAATGCATTTGACTATACTTGGTGCTATGGAATTCTCCTGACTTGTATGAATTACTTTGACTTTCAGGGTAATCTTCTGATATTCCTGCAAAATTTATTATGCTCCTGTGTTTTAAAGGATGTATTGGACCACACACATCTAATAACTTTTACACAATTTGTGATTGTTCCTCATGGTTCAATTTTAAGTGTCACTTTTTTTTAGCATTTTTATCAGTAACATGTTGTTTATGGATCAGCTAGATCTTCTGTTTTATGTAGATTGCACACAGTTCATTTTGCTTTGAGGATATGTTTTAGTTCTTTTTGCTCATCATTCATCCAAAGTCTATGTGATTTGTTAACAATTATCTTTAGACCTGTGATGAATGCTGCTGTCTGTCAATTACTATAATGTAAGATCATGTCCTCCCCTATCATCCTTTATGTTCCACGATTCCTACTGCTTGTCTTAAGAGACTTAATAATGCAGGTTCAAAGAGATCATCCCACCTTTTCTTACTTGTACCAAAACTCATCTGTGGCTTCTGGGGCTGCTATAAATTGGCTAGATAGCACATTATTGTCAGGAGGTATTGAGAATGAAACTCTACTGAACCAGAGATCCATTGTGTTAACTAAAGAGATCTAGGGTTAAAAAAATAATGGTTTTCAATGTAATCCAAGTGAAATTATTCCTCTGGGGACAGCAGGCGAAGTCTAAATGTCTTCTACTTGGTCTCCGCTACTAAACTACAAAGACCCACCCACTTTCAGGGCCATGATGGTACCCTCACAAAAAGCCCTACTTTATAAATGTGTTATCAGTACTCTCCACTTGTAGTGCTGAAAAAGATAAAATTTCTTGTGGCCGAATGTTAGAAAAAATTTTACGTATACATAAGATTATTTCAGAGAGATAATGAAAAGTTTGAAGCTCCTACATTCTCTTTTATCAGTTTCTAGAATAATATGCACATGATTATTTGATGAAAAATATGACTTTTTAAGTATATATAAACATTCTAAATGATAGCTTTTCTGGTCTTAGTTGCTATTCTGAGATAAAAAAATAAAAGAAACATGCTTTAAAACTTAGTTTTAAAGTCTTTGAAAAACATTTTAAAAAAGTGAAATGATAAAATATTATTATGCATTTAAGTATTGGCATCTTTAATTAACATCATTACTCTCACTTAAATTAAAATCATATGTAAATTCATTTCTTTACACCAATGTAAAAATTTCAATTAATATTAATTTCACATATATTGGATTTTTGCCTAAAGTAGTGTGATTTAGAAAATGAATTATTTTTTTTAAAATTAATTTTAAACTGTTTCTGAAAACGGTTATATTATCTAAAAATATCATTTTTTTTTCAGAATAATAGAAACTATTCTTTGTAAAATGTCACTTAATACGTCAAAGTGGTATTTGAATGTTACTTAATTTAATTTTGCTCAATATAGAAAATCGGACACAACTCCTATTGCTTTTCAACAGATATATTCTCATCGCTGTCAATATAAATCATTCATACATCTATTCACAGATGGTTCTAAAACAGCAGTACTTGTTGGCTGTGGAGTTATCATTAATGATACTTCTTTTAGTTACTGCCTGCATCCATCCTGCTTCATGTTCTGAAGTAACAGCTGTATATTATGCTTTTCAGCATGTGAGTACAGGTGACTATCGTTATTTTTATGTGTAAATTGACAGCATGAGTATTTTGGAAATTTTGAGAAGCAGTAGTATTTTATGTCATCTTGTTGTGTCAAGAATTTTTAGAGAACTAGATTCCCTTGATGGCAAGAGATATGAAATTATATTTCATTGGTTACTCGGTCATATAGTTTTTGATAGAAATGAGAGCTGCAAATGCTGCATTGGATCCAACTTTATCATCAATTTCGTTTTAATGTCAGAAGGGGTATAAAAACTTCTACATACCATCTTCCCATACCTCACTTCATTACTAATTTTACCATGACAAAGTTCCAGTGTTGGTTTGACTTACTTTTGTATTGGATACACATGTTTCACATACAAACATCTATTTTTGAGTGTAGTGAATCGATGGTGGGAAATGTGATAAACATATTCTATTCATCGTATTTTAGTTTCATGTCATGATTTTATTGTTAACTCTTTATTAACACTTATATTTTAATTTTGTCTGATTTGTTGGGGGAGTGTCCTCACAAAAATCTTGACCTTTTTATAAGCAATTAGATTTATACTACATGGTTACTTTTATATTTTAAAAATTTATAATCATATTTTTATCAATTTTATTCCATTTTTTTAAAATTTAGATTTTAATTAAGTTGTGTGTTTTGAGAAAGGATGTCTCTATCAAAATTGAAATTTTGGTGCATCTTGTCCTTTTTAGACCTTGTTCCACAAAGCCCAACCAGCCAATCTTACAACTTCGTTCTGGAATTTTACAATTATTTATCTTATTATCACATTTTTACTATGAAATATAAAATCCATTATTAATGTTCTTTATTTTTTGTTGCTTATTTTGAAATGTTTCTTGATATTAAGAAAGCTTAGGTATGTGCTTGAATCTTATGTTTTTTTTAAAATTCATTATTCATTACTGACTTTTTGAATTAGGTTATGTATTTCATGGAAACATGTCTTAATTTATAAATTTGAAATAAGATTGATGGTATTTAAATGCATGATTTTTTAAATCTGTCAAATATTTTAATTTAGTTTCTATGTCAGGCTTGACTTTCACAATTTATAGCACCTCCTTTACTTTACAACCTTTAATCTTAATTTTTAAGTTACTGCTTTGACCAAAAATTATAAATGTTAAAATTGCTTGAGATATTATGGGAAAGTTTCCTGTTTGCATAATTAAAATTCGTCGTAAATTTTTTCTTGATCTTGACTATTCCTTTTGTTTTTATTATCATTCATATTACTGCAGAATCAGTTGCCTTTTGTACATAATATTGCTTTCTATGTAACCACCTAGTATCTCTAAATTTAAAGATGCTAGCTTTTTTTAATATTGCTATTTATTTCATGTAATATTTTAATTGGAAAGAATTTTAAATTATCAAAATTTGTAGAATAATCAATAAATGTTTTACATTACATTTCTTGATTTTTAATTTGTCTTTCACTTAGAACTGCATTTACATATATTAAAGTGTGATAATTATTATTCTGAAATCACTCTTAAAAATTTTTAAAGGTCTTCAACTCTACATCTTTACTCATAATCGCACAGATAATCTATTTTTTGATGATTCATTCACTGTATTTTCAAGAGCTTTGTGTGAACTCTTAGCTTCACGTGAGAAAGCAATTCAGTATGGTAAGTATCTGTGAACAATTTCTTTTTTAAACTAAATGTTATGTGGTATTTCTTGTAAAATCATCTTGTTCTTTTTAAATTGTCAAGTACTTCTGCCTGTGAAAATTTGCTTCCAGCTGAAAAATATTTCAACTTGTTTTTTTTTTTTTCTAATTTAACTTATATTTAAAAAAAACGGTTCAAAATTACTGTTTTCGTGCTATTTATAAGTCTACAAAGGTCTTTTGTAAAGGTTTCGTTACATCAAAATCTAAAAGTAATTCTTGTGTTTCTGTTTCATGACTGAATTTGCTTCTTCAATTTACATTTTTAATTTATTTGCTTATATTTATTGTAACTTATAGAATAAATTAAGTATTTCAGAGCATTTCTTTTGCAGACAAATCTTTTTTAGTAAATTTTGTTTAAATTTCATAGATAAAGTTAAATCGTTTAATTTCAGTTGTGTTTGAGAGTTTCATTTGTGTACTTATTTTTCTCTTCTGTGAACCACCAATTTCATAAAAGAATCTTAGTTTAAAATATTATTGAAGATCATGCCTTAATTTGCTCTATATCACTTTATATATTTCAATTAACTCTATAAATTTAAAATAATTTAAAATTTAGCTTTAGAATCAACAATAACTAGGCTATGGATAAGTAATTTAATAATTTTGCAGTTTCATTTCGAAAAGAAAATCAAGCCATGTTATGTAATCAATAAAAGAATTTGCTTTGATCTGTGAGTTCCTCCTTTTAACGTAAAATTTATGTACCAAATCTTCCCAAGTTTTTAATTGTCCTACAAAATTTCTTGCTTGTTACTCAAAAAATTACAAAAGCATAAATTTTTTCAAAAAATTATTGATATATTAAATATCTGTAAAGTATAATACACTTTTTTCTGTAAATATTGCTTTGAAAATTTTACCTGATAAATTTTGTAACGAGAAAAAGTTCTTATATAAATTTACTTAATAAAATAATTTTTATGCAGTTTTTAATATTAAAAACATTTTGTGTTATGCTCCAGAGATGTTTCACTATTTTATGTTAGAACTTCTAACTCGTAAAATTTGTGCAGTTCCTGGAATTTTTTCTTTAGAAATTAATTTTTTGTATTTTTTTCATTTTATTTCTTGGAATTATTAATGAATTGCACCCAATAAGAATTTTAGCATTAATTTTATCCCCTTAGGGCCATATGGGAAAGTATAACGTATAAGCAAGGCTAACTGAAAAACAGGAGCTGACATTTTTTTATTTGTAAATCATTTCTAATGTTCAAGACAAATAAGTGAATAAAAAATTTCCCATTGTAATATTCTTGGCATACACAAGTTTAGATTTTTGAACTATTATAAATAATTAATCAAGTAATTTAAATACTAAATTTAAGCATTTAATTGATTGTGGCTAACACTATCATTGATGATGACATTCAAAACAGGTGTTATAAACATGATAATTAGCAAAGACGTGCTTAACTCTACTACTGAGTTTAAACAGAAGTATAAGTTGCATATAGTGGAAAAATTTAAGAAAAGCAAGTTATAGTGATCACACGTTGTGCTTACTAAAATTGATGAACTGAAAATGAAAGGAGACAAAAGAAAAGAATACAAATGAGCTTAAAAATTTAACAATTTTGTTGCTAGAGCAGCTGAAAGAACTGGGAAATTGATTGATACTAATGATTTCTGTCATGCTTTCCCCATTTCCATTCACTAACGTAACAGATGAAACTCGTTCATCAAAATTTTCTCATTTTCCTCTTCATTTTTTTGATGAGACAAAACAACAAAATTATTAGATGAATGTCTGATATTTGTTTTTCGAAGTTATCAGGTGCTCTTGGGAAGCTATTAGATGTTTGATAACTTTAGCTCTTTTATTGTCTTGACCATCTTTGTTCTTTTACTAACTGCTGAACTTAATTGTTCAGTTCAATAGTAAAAGATTTCATTTCCTACCTTGGGCACATAGATGTTTGTAATGATTTAGAAACTCATTAAAATTTCAGAATTTGATTTAGTTAATCCAGATGTGAAAAAATGACCATTGAGACCAAACTTATCTCATTTCTATTTATAATGGAGGAGTAGGCAAAGTATTTTGAACACTTAATGTCTTTCATCAGTCACATTTAAATCTTGAATTGTAGAAATTAGTATGAAGTAGACATTTGATGTACTGATTATAACATTTCTTAGTTTTAATTTATTATCCTGAATTATCAAACACAATTTTGATGTAAACTAATTTACATAGAACTTAGCCATTTCTGCTCCATTTTCTAAAAGTTTGTTACACATGTTAAGCATTATTTTATCGTTTCTTTATTAAATTATTCCCTGCATAAAAAATATTACTGTAAATTAACTTTCATGAAAAATACAAATATAGGCTAACAAAAATTTTTAAATGAAAGGAAATTTTTAATTTTTTTCTTTTATTTCATTTTCTCTGTATGAAGTTTTTAATTCGCAATTTCTGCCATGCATATTTATTCATTGAAGTAATAAGCTCAGTTTTCTTCTAAGTTTTTCGTTAAATAATTGATTAGATTTAATGAATTTTCTCACAATTTTAAAATTTCTTTTCTCTGCATTTGAAAGTTTGAGCAATATTTTTGAATTATAATGCTATTATACTTGGGAATTCAAAATTCATTTATAAGTGTGTTTTGTTATGCCTAATCATTTGAAATAAAGAACATGTTATTTTCTCAATTGCAACGATGTCTGTTTAACAAAATACAATTTTTTTATCTTTCACTAATGACTATCGTTTTACCATTTTCTTAAAGATATTTTAATCACAAGTAATGTTAAAATAAAGATTAAAAAATTAGCTAAAGTTCCAGTGTTTTATAATAATCTTTTATTATGGAATAATCGAGCAGTATTATTAGTATTTGATTTAGCTATGCTAAATTAGTCATTTACCTGAGAGAATATTTTTGTACACTTTTTCTTTTATTTTAATTGTAAAGTTGGGAAGTAATTCTTCAAATAGTTTATCAAAATCTTTTGTTAATAGGAATTTTGAGTTAATGCCTTCTGAACTGGGTATAATTTGCTTAAAATGATAATCCTTTTAATCTTTGATAAAATTCTGTAAAAAAAAAATCTTTTTCATTGATAGGATATGTTCATTTTTTTATATTTAATTTAGTTTCGATATAAAATTTTATTTGAATTATATATGTTTATTTATTTAATACTTCCATTTTCAGGATATAAAAGATCATTTCAAAGCTTGGCAATTTTATACATATCTTGATGACTGCAGCATTTTCTTTTGAAGAAAACAAATGATCATACGTTTACTTGTATTTATTTTTTATTTATTTATTATTTATTTCAAGGTATTATTTTATCCATTTTAAACTACTTTAATTGTAACTTCTATTTAAAGTTAGTAACTTTTTCACTCCTATTTTTATTTTACTGTGTATCAAACATTTTGCTTTCTAGTATTAAAAATAGCAAAATTTAGATTTATAATTCAATCCAATATTTAAAATTATTTTTGAGTGATTTCCCTTCAATGAATTCAGATCAAATTGCTTTTTAAGATTTTATAATATTTAACTTACATTATCTTTAGAAATAAAAAAATTGAGCTGTAATTATAAATAAGCCAAGTTGAAACTGAGTAATTATTGTACTGGTCTTCAATTCAGTAGTTGGTTGGTGAGACTTCCACCTCAGGTATGGATATGTGTAATACTCTGTGATAAACTTTAGATCCCAATCAAATCACCCCTTGATTTCAAAAATGATCATAGAGCAGCAAACAAATCAAAACTAATAAAATCAGAAACTGAATATTTTGTATGGTTCTCAGTTCTTCCTAAGGATACGTAATATTTTTTATTAGATTTTTAGTATTTTCTACTATTTGATATAACTTTTATATCTGTTAAAAATTGCTGATGTGCATTATGGAAGGATTTTATGTGGAAATATTATAAAATTATCAATAGAAGCAAAGTATTCATAAAATTTATTTTTTTTTTATAACTTCAATAATTTTTCGCTGATTTTAAACATTCTCTGAATTCTTAAATTGATATACTTTCCAATATAAAAAATTTTTATTCAAAGTCTGCTTATTCTATTTATGTTGGTATTTGGGGCTGTGCTTCCAGTTAATAATTGTGTTCAATTGGTAATTGTGATGGAATATTTTGCCTCATTTCTTTTCATTTTATGTACAAAATTTCACAAATTTTTTTAAATGTGAAATTCCTTGATTATGAAGAAAAACATTTATTGTTAATAATTGTATATAAAAACTGCTATGTTATTATTAGTGTAAAAGAACTTGTTATTTATTTGAGAGGTGGAAAATCTAGCTGGAAGTGTATCTCATATATTAAATAAAATTAATGATATAATACGTAAGGGTAATTTGAATTTCAAAATGCTTATATAAAAATGATTTTATATCTTTTCTCAAAGAGAAATATGGTAAATTCTATTTTATGTATACAAGGTTAATAAGAAATAAGTTTATCACTTTAGAGGGCTCTAGGTGCATTCTATTGATCCTAATAAAATAATTCAAATGATATGCTTTAGCTAGTGCTGATATATATATAAATATACATTTAATGTTTTATAAATATTATAAAATGTAAAAATAATGATGTATTAAAACCGGTCAATATGTCTCTCCTTATGTGGTGGAAAATAATATTTTGTGATTGGAGCTCAGTACTGTGCTTTAATCACTGAACAGTGTTTTCCACTGCTGACTTTAGTGAGTTTGCCAGAATGTTCAAAATATGGAGTTGGTGCTGTCCTTCAGCTTTTGTCTGTTGATGTTATTCTTAAGAAAACCTCACAACGAAGAGTTGCTGATGATATCTGGCGTACAAAGAAGCCTTGCTAATGGAAAATTTTGGTTGATCACTTGTGCAACTGTCTTATACTACAATAATTGTAAGGCGGTGTACATAAAAGTGCTGTTTTAAAGACATCCACATTCTTAGAGTTGTAGAATTACAAATTCCTCAGCATATCATTATGATGACTTCTGACATAATAGCTAGGGATTCCATATGCAATCATGCAGATGCATGTAATCCGTCAGTGATTCAAGTTGTCAAAATAGCAGTCATGGAGATGAAAACCATTCTTATGAAGGTTTTGTCTTACCTGGAAACGCGTGACCATTTTAGTTCTCCTGAATGTTCCTGTCACTGTACAATCAAAAGAGACTCTAGAAACCAGGAACACCGTTGGAACCTCTGACTTTTCATACAACGCATGAAGAAGTGTACAAAATCATGTCCCTTTCTTCCAGAAAACTAGAGCTTCCTTCACTTGAACTAGTGGATGGTGCCTAAGCTGTGAATAAGCAGTTGTATTTTCCCGATAAATATTCTAACTCAAGATATCTGACTAATACAGGTGCATATGTCAGTGATTCCTAGGTCATTGACATCGAAATATTGCTGACCAGTCGCGATAAATGGAACCCACCATTAAGATTTTCAGCCAGCAGCTATCATCATTTGATCTTGGCCTATAAGAATGTTCCAGTAGCTGTTTATCATCTCTGTCATCTGACAGCTAATAACCAATGTGGCCACTGAATGATTAGCGCTCTTGCCTTCGGTTGAAATCCTAATTTGGGCTTAGATGTTTGTAGTGGTTCCGAATACACTTTAAACCATTAATCCTGGATTCATTAGCCTTGTGTATAAAAATTTACTGCTGAGTGACAAATCAAGCCAAACTAAAAATTCGCAACCAAAAATCAGAGCTGATTTTTTACACCACTATGGACTACTTGTAGCTATTTGTCAAGCATGCCTGGTAAACACTATAACAAACTTGCAATTGCAAGATGTGATACAGCAAAGAAATAACTTTGCAGTTAAGGCAGCTAATGGTGACATTAAGTTTCATCAGCTGATTGCTGAATTTCCTGCTTTTATTAAACTTGTTTCAACACTTGAACAAGTGAAACATAAGGTAAAGCACACAATACTAACTAGGAGACAATAAATTTTCTCTAAGCCAAGGCATTTGTCTTTGTATAAACATAGGGCAGCCAAGCTAGTTTCACTATCTTATTGATACAGGAATTTGAAGGCCATAAAGCAGCTGTTGGGCATCACCATTTCACATGGTGCTTAAAAAGAAAAGAATTTCTGTGGATATTTCTACTATTGGAATACCACTAGTAGAAATGCCTTCAGAAACTTTGGAAAGAACATTCTCTTCTGGCTGAATCTCCAATTTCGGTACATCCCTCAGGTTGACAACAAATTAAGCAAGAGTTTGAGTTATCCCTTTTTGATACCCTAATGAAGTTTTTAGGTACCTCAAGGTACTGCACAACTACTTATCATCCCACTGCAAATGATCAAGTTCAGAGATTTCATCAGCAACTGAATTTAACCGTAATTACTCATGACAGTGCTCAGTGAACTACTGTGCTACTGACTATATTGCTGGGGTTTTGATCTACATGGAAGGAAGGTCTGGAAGTAACAACCTCAGATATGGTTTATGGGTCTTTCGTATCCATTCCAGGTGAATTTCTCTGTCTATCAGAAAACAGTCGTGATCCTGCTACCTTTGTGGGAAGGATCAAGGAGGTAATGAAGCAACTTTCACCTGATAAACCAACATCTCAGGTGACATACAGTTTTTGTGAATAAAAAGCTGACTACATGCACTCGTGTGGTAGGACACTATTAGAAAAGGGCTGAAACCTTCATATGAGAACCTCTTTGAAGTTGTCAGCCAGAGTGCCAAAATTTTCAAGCTCATTAAGAATGGGAAAGAGTTGTCTGTCAATATAGGCAAACTGAAACCTGCCTACATGCTGAAAGAACTAGCTGTCCAGTTGATGTGAGTTGAGATACTTCATCCTATCTTATAAGCAATGCCCGCTGACTTGTCAAGAACATTGACCAAAGACTACAAACGAAAAGATCTACAATGCAGGCTGATGAGTAAAAGACTGTAACTTGCTATAGTCACATGATGAAGTTTACTTCTAAGTACAGTAAAATATCACTGTCACTGAGGGGGGCTACCTGTGGCATTGGCAAAAGCACAAATGTAAATTATGCAGTGACACTACTGGTAGGTGTCATTGCTTTATTGCTAGAAGGAACATTTGAAGTGTACTTCACTGAAGTTGGCAGTAGTCTACATGACTAATATCTTGGTTCTTATTGTATTGAAATACACTTGCCAGTAAAAGTCTGGATTCAAATGCACAGTAAACATTCTAGAGAGAATAAAAGTACATTATAGTGTCAACATTAATTCAATTTTTATATAAAATATTTCAATAACAAATCCTAAAATATTAGTAACAATTTCAGAAAGAACACCCATTGTTCCAAAGTAATAATAATAATTAAAAATTATACAAAAAAATATCAGAAAAAGTTCACATACAGGTACAAATTATACAATTATATTTGTAAATTATCTTCTTTTTTATGTTTCATTAGCTTGTATGAAATAATATATTGTCTGCCTTTAATTTTTATTGCTTATTTGTTTTAACTCTGGCGACAATACAACAAATAGAATAAGAAACATTGTTTTGTTGATATGGTTCATTAGTACTGGCAAGCAAGTAGACTTAAAATGAATTCCAAAGGAAAAGAGATTGTTCCTGAAGAAAGGAAAATAGTCTTAAATGAAGTTAGTTCTCTTCAACAATTGACAAGATAGATGAAAGAGCTTATTCTTCTATCCAAAGATTAATCAAAATAATTACAAGTCATTGAACTCTGTTATCTCAAAGCCTTGAAGTAGCCGACCATTGAAGCTGACTTTACAAGAAAAGAGATACATCCTGAAATTCATATGTTTAAATACAAAGGTTATTGCATCTTAAATAGCTGTTGGTTTTAAAGAAAGGTTTAAAAAATCTCTTTATGAAGACAATATATGAAAAAATCTGGCTTTCATGGCCGTGTAGCTCATAGAAAGCCATATATTCCAACTGTCAATAATCAAAAACATTTAAATTTTGCCTGTGATTATTTAAGTAAACCTTCTGAGTTTTGGGAAAAAATAATATTTCTGCTGAAAGCAAGTTTCGTATCTTTGGCATCAAAGGGTATAAAATGGTGTGAAGAAAACAATGTAGCTTTTGAGAAGCAAAATCTTGTCTCTACAGTTAAACACAGTGGAGGCGGCGTAATGATTTGGGGATGCATGGCAGCAAGTGGAGTTGACTGATTAACTTTTATAGATTCCCCATTAGATCATATGGGATATCTAAATGTATTAACAGAAAATTTGAAACAGAATGCACAAGATTCGAAACTTGGCAATGACTTTTGCTTTCAACAAGACAATGATCCAAAACACACTGCCCACAAAGTAAAGCTCTGGCTATTGTACAGTATCAAATATCATTTGCATGCTCTCCACAATCACCAGACTTAAATCCCATGGAACATTTATGGGACTTATGAATAGCTTAATATCAAATAACATAGCTTAATATCAAAAGATTTGCAAAAAAGAGTAACTATGATGGAATTATATTTCACCTGCGGAAACCGCCAAAATAATTGACTCTATACTTAAAAGTTTGGAAGAGGTTCTTAGACAAAGGATTTTTAACTAAACATTAAAATTTAATGGACAGTTCATAAAAGCTATTTTTTAAAGACTTTTCTCATCTGTATGTAAACTTTTTTGACTGCTTTTTATGTAATTTTTAATTATTATTATTACTTTGAAATAATGCTTGTTACCTTTTCTAAATTGTTACTGGCATTTAAGGAATTCTTTAAGAAAACCATTATATTAGAATTGAATTAATGTTGATGCACTAACAGCTTTTTGTGTGATTTATAATTATTATTATTACTTTGAAGAAATGTGTGTTATCTTTCTGAAATTGTTACTGATATTTAAAAAATTGTTTAAGAATTACTTAATATTAAAATTGAATTAATGGCGACCCTATAATGTTCTTTTATTCTCTCCAGAATGTTAACTGCATTTGTACACAGACATTTTTTGACATGTGTATGTAGCAGTATTGATTCCAGCATCATGAGTATTTTTTCTGTCATTGCCAAAATATCAAATACACAGGAGACATTTACTCTCCCACTGCAACTGCTTCAATAAAAGTTAGCCATATTTTCGTAGCTAAAAGACTGCAATGAATTTGCATTTATTACAGGGTGTGAGAGAAGCACTAATGCTCGTACAGAAATTGTCATCTTATTTAAAAATGAGGCTTAAAATAAATGCCCTGCAAAAAAATGTTTTATAATTTCAATATATGCAAATGAATACTGTTTGGGATACAGTGTTATTTATTGTTGAATAATTACTAATTTTTTTAAATAAATGTGAAGCATATTTGAATCCTCTGTAGTTTAAATTATATCTCATTTAGACCCATAAAATGCTTTCTAAAACCCTCTTTAAGTTGCCCCTGTGGTGTATTTATATATCTCTTATCATGATGTATCTAAAGTTTATTTTATAAATAAATACATTATACAGTATGTCATTAATAGAAGTTTTATTTAGGAATAATATATTATTTCTTCCATTGTTAAAATATTTATTGATTTTTTTAGTTAGTCATTAAATTTTAACTGGTACCTGTTTAAAATTTAATGTATGTTTGTAATGCTGTGCATACATTATCAGTATAGATTAAATTTATGATTGCATAAGCTACTAAATGATATGTAATGTAAAATAACTTAATTTTAAATAATTTCACTTCAGTTTGTGTACTTTCTTTTAAGGGAAATCTTATAATATTAAGGAAGCTTCAATCTAGAATAACTAGAATAATGTGCAACTGACATTCTTTTTCATTCTAGCAACTAACATGAATGCAAGAGGTTACTATAAGTCAATATAAAGTATTGAAAACTAAATCAAAGAGTTAATTTTTATTGAAATGTTTTCCTGTATAAAATTATTTTGAAATAAAATTTTATTTAATCTCTAAAGCACATTTCCAAATGTAAATGCTGTTTGTGAAAACTTTCTTTTTAATGGTCATACAATAAAAATAAGATTTTTCAATGTATTTCGAATACTGTATATATTATAACTGCATATTTTTTTAAATTGTTTGTTTATAGAATGCTTAAAACTTTTTTGAATTAGTAGCTTCACTTCAATATAAACTTCATATAGTTTCTAAGAATTGAAGCTCTTAAACCAGTATTAATTTGAATTCAAATTATTAAAATTATTTTTGTCATTGCAAAAAATAAATAAAATTATTTAAACTTCTTATTTATGATCAGTGCTATTATGAAATACAGTAAATTATTTTTATCATTGTATGGCCATTGAGTAACTAACCAAATTAACACTGTAAATTTCTCCATTGTATGACCACAAAAATCTAGAATCACAATGTTTATATTACAACTAAACATTCACTGAGAATTATAATTCAATAATGATGTTTCATGCAACATAATATAGCTATGAACTGAATACATTGAATAACTTATTGTACTGCTTTGAATGCCATTGCTAGCATAACATTTTGATGTGTAACTTTATTTAATAAGGCTGGATTGCTGCCTGAGTGATGAATCCTTAATTGAAGTTTTTTCCGAGTTGGCTGTAAAAAGATGTATAACTGACAACCAATAGTTTTCAAATATGCTAAATTAGTATAAAATCTGTAAAAAATCGGCTATTTTGCAGAATATGTTAAATGATGAGTGTTTAATGTGATTGGTTATTATCTAGTTTATAATCTGTGTTAGGTAACCCATAAAAAACAATAAATTAATGGCATCATTTATTTATTTTTTGTATTAATTTTATATTATGCTGTATCATCCTATCAAATATTTTTTTTAAAAAAATTAGAAAAAATTCTATTGCCTTGCCAAAAATAATTAAATTTTCATAAAAGTATACTTAAAATGTCTGATTATGGTATTGAAAATAGTAGAGTTACTCTCATTAGACATTTGGTAAAACAAGTTTTAAAAGTGATTGTAGTTTTTGCTTGTAGAAAGTACTTCATGAAATTTAGTAACAATTATTTTTTAGATATGAATTCTCAAAATTCATTACCAAAAGAAATATAATAGCATGCAATTAACATAGTAGAAAGGGCTAAGATTTATTTGGTGTGGTTAAATTGATTGAATGTGAACTTTTTCTAATTTGCTAACAGTGGCTAGCATTACTAAAAGCCATTCACTAGTTTCCAATATGTGATACCAAATTAATCTCAAATATATACAACTTAAAAAGGTTTAGAATAACAGGTGTTTAAGTTATGAGAAAACCTTTACTAATTTTAGTTTTGATGTATAATAGTGTATAATAGTTTCAATTCCCTTGAAAATTGGAATAAAATCAAATTTTCTTCATTTACCTATCTGCTTGGGATCTGCTTTTGCAAGAGCTGCTGTATGACTAATATCTGATTTATTAATGAGCTATGCTTCAGATTTAATAAATGCTGTCCCTTTCCATCCGGAATACCATTGTTTCATTTGTATACCTGTTAGAAATAAGGACACGATATATTGAAGGTAATCCAGGCATTGAACTCTGGAACTTTTTTGTAATTTTTCAATTTTTATTACCAAAAATAATACAGATTATTAACAGAAAAATTAATAATCTGTATAATTTTTGTATGTACAATCTGATTAATAACAGAAAAATTAACAGAAAAATAAAAAGTTTTTATTTTTCTGTAGTGCCTAATTCACACTACTATTTGACTAATATGTGATTAATGCTTCCAGTAATTTACATCCGAATATTTTAAATAATAAAAATTTGACAATCATTATTTTCTTATAATTTTATTTTTAATTTTGAGAATTGATGAAATTTAAAAATTTGTACCAAGTAAATGATTATGTAGTAGATAACATTAAGTGATGTACCTTCCAATAATTTGATTACAGTGCTCTTTGAAATATTCGAGTGTGCACTCTGTAACTGTTCTTGTTGAACCAAAATTGTAATTCTTCAAATCGAAGAATTCTTAAAAGTTGAAAATAATTCCTAGGTATCTTTTTTACTAAATAATTAATGTTGAAAACCTCTATCTTTTCAGTATTTTATACAATATATGAGTACTGAGAGAGGGTAGTTTAAAGTTCGATTTTTATTAAATGTTTTGCATATTATATTCAGTAAACTTAATGAATAATTTGTTTTACTCAAAGTTGGTTTTAAATATTCAATGTTTTCTTTAATAAATCCAATTAATTGCTCTTTTTAAATTTTCTGCTGAAATGAAGTAAAAGAAATTTGATAAATTAATTCATAAATTGAATGCAATTATATTTATATATTCACTTATAAATGTTAAGTTTAAAAATATTAATTTATTTTGGTATAATCAAGTGTTATCTTGCTAGGTCGCTCTCTTTCATTAATTGATGAAGATACATTGTGGCTTGCAGGACAGCTTGGTGCTCATTCTCCTGCTGTGCTTCTTACTTCAATTATGTATTTTAATACAAAATATTTTAAATTAAGAACTGTGAAATCTCATGCCAATTTATGCTTTAAGAATATTTGTTTGTATTATATGTCAATGGCTTCTGGTAAAAAAAGTGCAGCACTCAGCTATCAACCAGAGGAAGTAATAGGTATCGTTATATTCAGTTCAAAATAAACCTATTTGATATATGATTATAAAATGCATGCTTACCATTAAAAATTCAAAAATCAAATTCTTTTTTGTGTAACTCTTAAAACTATTATACTTTTTACTTTGTTATTTGTGTTTAATCCAATCTATCAGTTTTTATTAATATTCTTAAAATTCACCATTTAGTTCTTCCAAGTAATTTAATCTAGCATAATTCTTTGAAACTTGCAATAATTTTTTTTTAATTATTTTCCTTTGAAAATTGTTAATTTTACTGCAAATGTATGAGAACAAGATTGTCTGAAACTGATCAAATTAATATAATGTATAGTAAAAAATGTTTTATTAAATATAGTGTTGTTTCTTATTGTTAACAAATGATTGTTAATGCTAAGCTAACAAATGATGTTTTTTGAAGAGAATTATTACATTCTTTAAAAATTAGGATTAAGCGAAAAAGTTTTATGTTTCTTATGAACAGTAAATATTATTTCTTGTAAAATATATGTACTTTCAAACTAGATTTTCTTAATAAGCAGTAAAATAGCTTTTTAAACAAAATAGTCAGTTTTGTTAATGCTACTGAGAATATTGCTGCAAAAATCTGTATATATATATATACACACACACAGATAGTTATTTTTAAAAAAAGTTAAAATAATTTCCTGTGTGTAATTATTTGTTATAAAATATGTTAAATATTACAAATCATATTGTAGTTTAAGTTATTTAGATTAAAACCTACGTTTGTCAGTCAGAAATGGAAATAATTTCATAATATACCTTGATGTCAAAAGTGGCAACCAGTGATGAAACCATGTCTTGTAAAATGCATTTTTTTAAGTCTAATATGAATTTGTTTTCCCACATGGTTAGTCATTGCAAAAATAAACACCACTTCTTCCATGGCAAATAATGAAGCCTAATTCTAGCGAAGAATTTTGAGGAATATGACTCAGAATATTTACTCAATTCCAAGAAACACACAATAAGCTTTCGATGAATATCAACCTGAGTTGTCACATACAGTTAATTTTATTGAACAACTGTTTATTTTTTACTATTCATGTAAACAGAAATATTTCATTTACTGTGTTTCATATAAAAAATTTTCTCACAGTTTAAATTATTTGTAGTGAAACAATATAAAATAAAGTATAGAAAAATTTCTTATTTGCATATTAATAACTAGTGTCTTCCAATATAATTAGAAGATGAGCTAATAAACCTAATGTGGATCAAGTAATATTTACAGGCAAGTTAAGTTTTAATCTTGCAATTTATGTGCTACTTTTTGTTAGGTTGCAAATTGTTTCTTTATCATGAATGTTTATATGAATACCAAAATATTCTGCATAAAATATGTAGAAACTACTTGTTTTGAAAAGTAATAAACCCAATTATTATTCTTACTTTCGCTTTCATACTAAAAATATGGTTGATACTTTGTAATAAGATATTTTTTATCAGACATCTATTTTAAGTATTTCGTTTTTAAATAAACTATTCAATATATATTTTCCACTATCAAAACAAAATTTTATTTGTTACTTCTCCAAAAGGAAAAAATACACCTGCAAAAAAATACCTTGAGATTACATTTTAAGTAATAATTTTGTTTTAAGCTGTTTGAGATGTAAATTTTAAGTTGTCTGATCTCTTTAAGGATTAAAAATATGGGCTGAAGAATTAAAACATAAACTGTATTACGTTTATGAATTGAAATCAAAATCCGAAACTTTAAATATGGTCCAAATTTTGGGTTAATGCTTTCAGTGTCATAAGGAGAAAAGGAAATGCATAAGATAATAATTTATAACAAATATGTTCTGCTGTAAAAATAAATAGGCATCCATAGAAGAAATATTTTCAGTGATAGAATGGCTAGTATGCTTTATGTAATATTTTAAATGGATGTCTGAGTAGATCTACACTGGTGTGCAAAATGTAAACTATTGGTGTTTTTTTTTCCACAACTCCACGAAATATCATCTGAAAAACGAGAAACAGCATTTTTTACATAAATGATAAAAGAATAGTTGCACAAAAATAAATACAGATAATACATTAGAAAATGAAACAAAGCCTCTATTGAATTCAAAATTTTGTTACACCTGATTATTTGTCCTAGAGGAAGAATGACAAGCAGATGTTCCTTAATATAAGATATACCTTCATGTTATTGTGACATTTACTTCATGCCATCTCTCCATACGTAACACAAGATTGCCCAACAGTTGTGATAAGAGTGCCTACCTCTCATTCAGCATGTTTTAGTTGTTTGATGATCCTTGGAGGATGTAATCGGGTTGCAAATTACCCTAAATCATGTTCTGTGAGATTTAAGGACTATGCTGGCCAACCCATTCTAATGAGATCTTGTATTTCCAGTTGCTGCTGAACAGCAGGAGTATGGTGTATTTAAGAAATGACATCCATGAAAATGAAGTCTGCTCTAATGGCACCTCGAAACAGATACACACGTGGAAAGATCACCTCCTTACACTGGTGATCTTCGATGATCAATAGAGCATTGGTATCCTTGCAAAATATTTCTGGGATAGAACTTTGTCTCAACCTTTGGACCTTGTGCCACTAAACACAGCCAACTGTGTCTCAAATTATTTTTGAATCAACTTGCATTGAGAACCGGTAATGGCACTAAAAATACTCTGTCCAGTTTTTTACTCCTTATACCTCTCTAAATGGTGGCTCCAATGATCAACTTTCAAAGAGATGCAGTGTTTAAGATGACAGGTGAATAGGCCACTTTTCTTAATGTATTTAGACACAGGGAACTACACTTGTAGCCCTATTCCTGAGCATTGGTGCTTGCTGAAGGGCTCTTTTGGACTACAAGACACTGTATGATCATCCACTGCAGTTGTTTCCATCGGTAGTTACTACAAGGCTTTCTGACAGTTGTACATATTGTTTGATGCACGACTTTCCACTGAAGTGACACTTGTTGATTCTGAACTCATCAGCTATGCTGACTATGTTCCTCCACTAGATTTCCAATTACTCTTCCATGTGTGAAGTCTTCAAGCCGTATCTAGTGAAAGAATTCACTTGCATTTGCAGTGAATGACTTTAGTTGCATCTGAGTTCTTTATTTTTATTGTAGTCTTGAGCTGCCTGTACTATCTGCACTGTTATGCATTTGCATGTCTTTTCATCTGAATTGTGTATTCATTGTAAAGATCGGAAGAACACCTTTTCTGCAATTTCATAGCTATCTTAAAATTTATATTGTTACTTAAGTTTTTTCCATTCGTATACATCTTCATTATAAATTTAATCATCAGAGATAACATTAAGTAAATATATTTCAGTGTTACAAACCAAAAGCTTCATTCTGTAAGCGGAGATATGGTGTGTTGCATTGCAATAACTTCCACTTCAGGTTTAAACATTTGTGATGATTTATAATCCATTTTAAAATAATTAATCCTAGTTTAATTAGACCTGTAAACAAAAAGTGACCTATGGAACAAACAAACAAAACCTAGTATGCACCTTTTTTATTTGCTAAAGAAGATATTCATCTCTTTAAATGATATATACCATATATTTTTGTATATACTTCTGGTCATTAAAATTGCAACAGCAGTAAGGAATGATCTTACGAATGTCAAAATGACATCTGAAAGAATGGTTAGTATGTTTTATGATCAGTATTTTAGGGCATTTGCATGATATAAAAGGAACAAACTATATCTGGATCACTATGCATTAAAGAAAAATGGTCAGAGTGCTTTGAAATGTCAAAGTTTTCAAAATATTGTGTTATGCTTATAATAAGAAAAGCTTAACAAATGTCCAAATTTGATGGAGGAACAAAAAATGCTTCATTAAAAATTAAAATGATTAAAAAATGTCCTTACCAACAGGTGTTAAAATCCAATTGAAGCAAGATCTTTGCCTTTATCACTGTCAACTTGCTCAGCCGACCAGTTTGAAGGACAAATTTGTTGCTCCTTGCTTTGATCAATTCTAAGCTCCCTCATGACTATCCTAAAGAAGATTGTAGTCGGCTTTGCAAAACTGTACAACTGCATCATGGACCATTAGTCAGGAAATGTGCTCTTTTACTGAATGTCCAGCATCCACTTGTACACTGACAATGTTCTAAGCTGCATGGACTATCAGCTCATAGGCCCTTACTTCACTTACCTTGGCACCAGCATAGATACAAACAGTGACTTTGGTGTACCCAACAACAAAGCTGGACACTGGAGTGTCATCATATTATCTTTTCTTATGAACCTAGTTTTTCATATAGCATTCTGATTGTCATTATTTCTCTAGACACTGGGAAATAATGCTTGTCACGTGGTTGGATTCAATATTGTCATAGGGTATAAGCAGTCGTTTGGTGCATGACAAGATCTCTAGAATACATCAAAAGTAATTTAAACATTAATAAGTAAATTTCTTATATCTTAAAGCAGTGGTAATGCTCTCTCTTTCAAACCTGTGAAACACAGTCTTTAAACAAGGAAATGCAAGAGCCTGTATTAGACCTGTGTTTTGACCTTTCTCACTACAGAGGATATCCTATTGTTTTGCTGTCAGTCCTGATGTTCATACTTTTCACCATTTGGAAATATCTGGTCATAAATTGATGAGAGACTGATCCGTCTCACTCTTCTCCAGTTACTGTAGTAGAAGTGTGTCATAGGATTAAGTAGCATGGATTGAGAGTATCCTGTTTCTGTTATCCAAACTCAGCTAAACTCTTGGCCTAACCAAGTAGGGCCATCTCAGATGTGTAGGTCAACATTAATTTTATATTAATTTTACACTCCTATAAACTCCTAAATTTCTTGCAAATTTCATTATTTTGTCTTCTTATCAAACTGTTTATGTACTATAAATATCTTTTATTTGCTTTCCTTCTTAGTGTTGCATTTTAATAGCCAGCAATGTGTCTCAGTAAAATATGTTATTTCTAAAATTTTAGTCAGTATTATATTAAACTAATATAAAATATTAGATTAATACAAAATAAATATCTTAATTTTTAACTTATTTTTATACTATCTTATTTTTTTGATAGTATAAATTGTATTGATTTATGCACTTTCTACAATCACTAAATTATCTTATGGGCTTTGTTCATTTTCATTTCTTACTCTCCTGTTACTTTATCAGTGATTTAAATGTAATTGAGTATTTTCATGTATTACATGTTAGTCTCAATCAGCATGAAACTGACTTCCTTTTCTACAATATTTGTGTCTTCTGAAATTAGGGTGTAATTATCATGTTTGAAGTATGGCTGGTGCTTCCTAATTTAGTTATAATTAAGTGAAAATAGTTTTATTTATTTTTCAGATTTAACAGATGAAGAAAAAATGGAAACAGATGAACCAAAAGAAGAAAGTGTGATATATGATCAGTTCAGTATTGAAGACTCTATAAGGTGTCCTGTACAACTGTATAAATTTTACGTTTCAAAAATGTAATTTTTTTGAATATTTTAATCATATCATAATTTTAAAAAAAATATTTTATAGAAGGGTATTGATCAAATTAAAATATCTTTATTTCTATCCAATAGTAAAAATCATTTTGTTGATTTTTAATATATAAAAATTAGTATTCAATTTCAAGCTGTATGTTTGAAATTCATGAACTGTATGCTAGATTAATTGGTCATAATTTATTGCAAGTTAACTCTATTTTGAATTTTCTCACCAGCGGATGACATAACAATGGCATATAAAAGACAGTAATAGCGGACTTTTACATTTATTGTACATATTGCTCTGAATATTGAGTGTTTATTTGCACTAAAATGCCAAAAAGTGTCTGATGTAAATATCAAGATCGCGTGAAACATATTTATGAGAAAGACGTGCATATAGTATCCAAGCTTTCATTTCTATTGTGATTTATGAGAAAATGTTTTTAAAATGTGAGTGAAGCCAGAATGTGCCAATTATTGGACTTTAAGTGTGGTATACTAAATGGCGTGAGGAATACATGGACATTATAGTTTGTTTGTTTACTGAATAAGGCTAGCTTATAATGAGTGAATGTTAACAGACTATTGATGAAAATGAATGATATGCAACATATTTCATGAGTGTCATGAATATATTATAAAATTAAACATAGATTGGAAATGACTGCATAAAATATATTTATGTATACAACTCATAGTTAACCATCAACTTTCACTTTTATGATGGGCTTGTAAACAATAACTTGACCTTAGGTAATTGGAAAAATATTTTTACTTTAGATTGATCACATAATTATGTGATAAGAGTTGATTATATTCATATTTGGTGCATGCTAAGGTCTTTGCCCTGTGTTTTCCTCATGACAATTTATCAGCTACTGGTAGTTGCATGATGGTGTAAATTGTTTTACATGGTAAGGATTAGTTCACTGGTCACAGACTGAACCAGTCATTTACTGATAAAGTTATGTTCAACTTCTTAAAGGCCATTTGTAGCTGTTAATAGATTTATCTACCAAAACAATGATGAGAGCAAGCATCTCACACCTCTTATTTTGAATGGCGTGTTGCAAGTGCTTTACAATCGCACAATTATGTTCAGCGTTTACTGTTGCACTCCTTGGCAAAAAATCAATGAACAGAATGCCTTTCATGCCCTAGAAGACCGTGCACATCAATTTTTGTATGGATGCAGTCTTCTTGACTTTCGTTCGTTCCAGAGATCCACTATGATGCCTATGAATTGATTGTTGCTTGGTTTCTGGGATGAAGTGCGCAATCAAAGTTTCTTCACCTGTAACGATCCTATTGAGGTTGTTTCATTGTGGTATCGTTGCAGAAAATCACACCTAGTTCATACACTAAACACAGCTGACAATATTACGTTCAGCCTTCTGTGAGTTCAAAAACTTTATCACTGACCTCACCTCACAGTCAGCAGATGAAGAAATAAGAGCTGACATCTTTGAGAACTATAACGACTTTAATATAAGCTATCCAAAAATTAGGACTGAAAACCATAATAGCCTCATGTATAATCTACCTTACATGTGTGTTCACGTTTCGGTCATTTCTCAGCTACATCATTTGGAACCATGGGATTAAATAAATAATAGCAAATTTCATGAATAATATACAAATTTTATCCTTCATTAAATAAATAATAGCAAATTTATGCTATTATTTATTTAATGAATTATGTTTTTTTTTCTTTCCAGATGACCTACATTTCATTAACATTTCTGGCGATATTTTTTAATTGATTTACATTCCGTATATATCTAAAACAAATCGGTGAAATATATGTTGATGAATTGTTGCATTATATAGAAGAGCAAAGTATAAATTTTTGTGTACTGACATTTCTTGATAAAGAAGGAAATCAAAAGTCTTGAGTCTGTTAAATTCAGCTATTTTGAAGCTTTCAAATGGTCCGGAGTTTTTTTCAGGAGGGGGGAAAAAAAAAAGAGTTTAGTCTTATTTAGATAAATTTTGACTAGATTTTTTTGTTATCTTGCTTTGTTGGCAGAATGTTTAAATTTATAATTATCAGAATAATTTAATACATTTTAAATAATGTATCTAAAATTTTTTGTTTGATTGTCCCCCCCCCTCATTAGTAGTTTAAAAGCGGTTTTATTTTAGATATTTGTGAACACTTTAAAGTTGCGTGGAAGCGGAGCATGTTTAACTGCAATTTAAAATAGATAAAAGCTTTTAATAATGAATATCTTTAGCTTAAAAGGCATTTTAGGATGATATCATTATGTGAAATAAAATGTTTTCTTCACATAAATAAATTTGAATTTATTTTCTGAGAAACATTTGTAATTTCTGTTTCTTAACTGTACTTACTTATTTTGTGCTCTTTTACTGATGGTCGTTAAATATTGTTTGTATGGCCAATGTTTATTTGCAATATCTCATTCTGTTGTGAGGGATAGAATCATGAAATGAAATACCAAGTAAAAATTAAAAATACATATGAAAATAATTATCCCACAAAATATTATTTTATTACTTCATTTCACAATCTGATTTTAAATTTCTATTGAAAACCATGCAAAATCATAATATATTGACATATGCTATTGCTAAGCAATGCCAGTATGAGAACAGGATGAATTTTATTATTATTAAAATTATTCACCTGGAATTAAGTTTTTACACGAATAAACAATCAATGTCTGTGTTAGGTTTCACTAATGCTTATTAGGAAACTAATACATTTGCATTCTTTTTGGCAATTAAAACTAATCGGTCACTAATAGAGAGAATAAATTCTCTCCTTCATTTACAGATAATAATTAGCAAAAAGTTACGTTATTTTTAATGCTATGCAAAATTAAATTTGAAGTAAATGTAATTTATTTTTTAAGTACAAATCCAAATCTATGATGGTTGAAGCAATCATATTTTAGAGCCTATATTATATTTTCAGTCATTATGAACAATTTTTAAATTTATGCTAGTATTTATTTAATGAATTATGTTTTTATATTTTAGCCCAAAAACTTCAAGAGGAAAGGATAATAAAATTTATCTTACACCTATTCGAGACTGCAGTCCTGATGCAGACTGCTGGTTTTCCCCAGACCCATTACCAGAAGTTAAAATATACAGGATGCTCCAGACATTTAGATATGTTAAAGAGATTAGAGGACAATTTTAAGTTCTTGTTATTTGATGTGAAAATATCCTATGCTTTCATCAAAGCGTGGTTTTTAATAAAAATTAAGTTTTATATTTTACTCTATTTATATTCAAAATTTCACTAAATACTTATTTATTATTTTGTATTCATCTTAATAAATTGTGGAATTAAGTCTGTATTTTTAATTCTTTTCTATTTTGTAATGTTTATTCATTTAACATGTAATAAAACTTTCAAAACTAAAAATTACAAGTTAAGCAACTTAAAAAATTATTACATCTAGTTAACTTTTAAATTAAGAAAATAAAATTTCACACACAGTCATTTAAAAATAAACTTAGATAAAATAATACACAGCATTATCGCGAGAGCTATGAAAACTACAAACGAATTACACTCTTTGTAATACGTCATAGAATCGCCGAATTAATATATTCTGATGCAGTAATCTACAAGTTTGTCGGATTTAGTACCTATTCGAACTCAGGATAAAGCTCATATCGCAAATTTTATTACTTCCCAAGTGTCGCAATCTCGCCAAATCCACCCCATTATGTAGACTAGGACTAAGCCTGAATAGGGATGCGACGTAGCTACTTTTTTTGTACCTGGTTATTATTGATTTCAATCACTTTTAAAAAGTAACAGGTATTTTACCAATTACATTTTGGGTAAAACTAAGTATTACGGCCTCAGCTTGGCGAAAATTTTTTCGTTAAGTGGAGGAGACGGGGATTGGAAATTGATTGGCAACCCAAAATGGGTGCTTATAATGCTATGACTCTAATCGATTAGATTTGGCGAAGAAGGCAATAAAATGTGTCATTTGACGGAGCAAACACGAATACTATAATATCCCCTGGGGCCAATCGGCTTTTTGAAATTCTAAACTAAAATAAATAAATTACTTTTATTAGGTTTAAATCAACATTCTCCTTATATGAATTCCAATAAGTTAATTTATGGCATAGCCATGTAAAAGAACTTTTCTTTTTCCAAAATTTTAAATTCTATATATTTATAGTAACATATAGTGAAACTAAGCAATGACAGAATAAAAATTATACATTTGTATAAGGAATCATTAAATAAACACATGATAATGTAAAAATATGTATAGAAGTATATAAACAAATTTTATTTAAAAACATTTTATTATTAATTTAAGAAACCTGAAATAAAAATAAAATGCATTTATATTTAATAATGCTCAAATAAATATAATCATTCTACATCAAAATTGTTATTGTTTAGTAAAATTTTTTTGTGAAATTTTATTCAAGTATGAAAATTACTTTGATATAGAATTAACATATTTTTATTTAAAACTCATTAATTATTTTAAAAAATGCAAATTAATTTTGCTTGCAAACACATAACTGTAAACTCCATAATTATATTTTAATGCAAAATATTGTGAAATAAAAGAATGAATGAATTTTAAAAAATACTCACACATATTTTAAAAAATACTTAAAATACTCATAATAAAAATAAATACGAATTGAAAATATACAGTCTTATTCACATGGGCAATTTTCATAATTTTTCTATTTTCTCATTCTCAGAATAACAGTGTATGTAATTATATAAATACCTAATTTTTAATGGTAAGAAACATTTTTAAAAAGAAAAAAAAAATGGAAGTAGTATCTGTTAATGTAAAAAATGTTTATTAATTACTTTAAAAATATACAATTAGCTTTGAAACTGAAATATAGTAAAAAAAATATATTCTATTCATTTTTTTTATCAAGACAATAAAATAATTTGGGAGGTAGCAAAACTTTCTTGCGGTGGCAACTTGTGATTTAAGTGAGTTCGAACTTCAAACTAGAGATGGCAAAAGCAGTTATTTTTGAATAACTAGTTATCAACGTTACGTTTCAAGGAAATAACATGTTCTAGAAAGCGTTATCAAATAACGGCTTTTTGGAAAGTTATTCTAAGAAATCCGTTCCTTGTGGCCTTCTTGGAAATTCTATGGAGCGAAAGGAAGCTTTCGTGGGGTGACAAAACTGGTTTTTTGAGGAAATGAGGTGTAAGGTGAATTTTAGTGACTGAGCATCGAAAATCACTTACTGAAAGAAATTTTAATGATTTTTGTTATATTCTTTAATCAATTTTTTTATAATTTCCTACTTTATTACACGGAAATTCAACATTTAAGTCTAGACTGATTTTCATTTATTTATTTTTTTTAAATAATTGCAATGGATTAAATAAGATTTATAATTTTTTTTACTGTCAATTGATTTTTTTTCAGTTAAAAATTCTTAAGTAATGTGTATTTACATAATTTGTTTCCCAATGATCTTAACACCTTATTAATATATTTTATTACTTTAATGTATAAAATATGTCTAAATTTGAATTTTTTTAAACCAAGCATAATTCAGTTTCTCACAAAATAAATTTAATTTATTCCTCAATGTAATTTCTATTATAAATTCTTATAAATTTTAACTGATGTTTCTTTTGCACTAAAGATTACTATTGAGTATATCATTTATGCTCGAATAAATCTTAAAATATATCTTCTTGGAAAAAGTATTTCTCTAATTAGAAACACAATATAATTAAAAAGTTGAATTTTGATCGAAATTCCTTAATTTTACTATCTTATCAACTTATAAATATAACCATGCGATTAATCAATATCCAAAGAGCACCATCCATTATTGTTTATGGTAACATCAGTATCGAACCCACAGTTTTCAAATAGTGAAATCATTTTAATAATAATTTAACCAGCGATATACATTAAACTAACTTATATTTAATAATTAATTATATTTTACTATTTTATATAAAATTTTTTTCAATATTAAACATTTTAATTGAATTTAATTTTCATATAAATCTATGTAATAAAAGGAAAATCGGATCTATACAGATGTCATATACTATAAAATTACATATTTATGAACATAACTAGAAAATAATATGTTCTTTAAAAATAAAGAATTGTATATGTAAACCAGAATATTTAGTACTTACGAGAAAATATTCGAATATAGGAATTTGCATTTATGATAAGTTATAGAATTTTACTTCATATACATGATTTCACTGTTCTATATGCTTCAATTGTGTATTTATCTTAAATATTTTTACTAGATGAAATTACTCCTCACGGAGAAGTAAAAATAAGAGAGCTATGTGGTATTAATAAAATGTGTGTGTGTGAATTTAAAGTACTAACAATAAAACAGTATTTTTAAATAAAAATGTATGAAAATTGCTTCTGTAAAATAGATAAACGCATTACTACAGTAAATAATTCAGATGCAGTTTTTTACTATTGACACAATACATAAATTTACAGTTTTTAAAATTATTTGCATATACAAAAGTTTTTGTTATAAATGAAGAATTTTATCAACTAATAAATTTTTTAATTTGTATTGTTTGATCTGCAAGTATCTTTTGATATCATAAGAGCTCAAATAAATTAAATTAATAAACAGAATTAACATATTTACTTTACATACTATAAAAACAGTTATTACTTGTCATTTCTTTTTATGATTTCTGAGGAATATATGTTATATAAAATTCCATAGTTATTTACTTATTATAGTCTTTCAAATTAGTGTAATTCTTATTCGTTTGAAATTTAATTGAAGAAAAGTTACTTTAATATGTAAATGCTTAAAGTAATGTTTTAAATAAATAGACTGTAAATGTCTATGCAAGGGAGTAAACTTGGAAAACTCTCAGGCACTCATCTTGAAAGACATGTATGTTTAAAATAATGATATAATATCATAGATTATATATAGAGAAATAACATTAAAAATACAGATAATGGTATCCACATAAAGAAATAAAATAACTATAATTATAAATCTACTGTTAAAAATGTACTGGAAAAATGTATAAATACTGTTAAAAATGTACTGGAGAGATAATTTGAAATGTGCTAGTAAAATGTATATTGCTCAAATGTTTACTGTAAACTGTCCAGTTCACAATGGCCTTAAGAGATAACTCTATGGCATGAGTAGAGCAAATTATATTTAAAGATTTATATTGAAATTAGATAGGAATAAAACTACAGAAAAGATCTTTTTATGAACAATTTTTTTCCTCATAATTACAACTTAACCTGAAAAATAAATGATGAAAATTAAGAATTTGCAGGTGTAATACATAGGTTATTAATTTTATTGTGATTTTATTTTCAAATATTAAATAAATACAACTACATTTACAAATATACATGAATTAATTTAATATAATTATATACATTGCAACATTTATTATCATGATTCTTAATAACTTAACAACAATAATACTTTTTATTTCAAAAGAAATTTTATAAATGGCTTTCTACAAGAAATATGATGCAATTTTTTTATTCCAGTAAATCAAATACATTTTTAGGACTGTAAAATTATTACATTAAAAATATTATTTTAATGTAATCAAGTATATTATCATTTAAAATAATTAAAATTTTGTTTATATAAATTAATTTTAATAAATTATGATTATGCTTTCTCAATAAATAAAAAAATTATAAGTGTCAAAAAATTATTTTTACTATATATTAATTCTTAAAGTAAATTTCAAATTTAATTATATTTATATATTATTAGTTTGATCCAAATTTTATCGAATGGTACGTTAGTTTCTTCTTTTAATCTTTTTAATTTATAAAAATTAATTCCCGAAATTTGAAATTGAATTTAAAATATTTCACGTTTGCTTTGATATGCGAGCATAGTTTCAAGTTTCTAAAAAAATGTTTCAGTTTAATAAAAAATTTGCTAAAATTCACAAAAAATAATTATAAATAAAGGCTGAAAATAAATAAAATGCCCGTAAAATATTAACATAAAATGTATTTTTAAAAATCCCCATTTTTACAAATGTTTTAATCTCTTTTAAAATGAAATATATTTATTCATGCATTCGCTTTTCAGTTAACTTTCCTTCATCAAAGTGAGGAACCGAAAAGTATACATTCTTAGTTGCTAAGCAACGCAACGGGCCAAGCAAAAGCTTGGAATGTGTTCCCGAGAAAACTCAATGTCAATGTTAGAAACCAAAACAACGTAATAACAACTTAAAATTTCGTTGCGAAACAACGATTTTGGCTTTAAAGTTCCGGAAATTCTAAAATAGCGATAACGGCCTTAAAGTTACAAAACAACGAGAACATTTTTAATATTCCGGAAGTAACAAAACAACGATAACGACTTTAACGTTTAAAACAACGAGCACAGCTTTAACGTTACAAAACAACGAGAACAGCTTTAACGTTACAAAACAACGAGAACAGCTTTAACACTACAAAATAACATAATGTGGAAACGTTCTACAATACCGTAACGACTTTGAGAAGTTACCATTACAGGAACGATTTCAGCAGTTAAGGAAAAGAAAAACGTTATCTTAATAACATAATTTTTGAAGAACGCGTTATTTATTAAACGGTTATTTGTTGATAACGGTTTTTAAGTAACAGTTCCATTAAATAACGGCTATCTCTACTTCAAACTGATTTAAAATCAGTTTGGGAAACTGACACGTTCGTTGAGATTTAGTGCCATATTGTTTTCTATGATTTGTATAGCCAAATTATCGTTGTAACTTTATGTAAAACAATAACATTGGATTTTGGAGTAGTTTCATGCTTAATAAAACACAGAACAATTGCAAAGGAAAAATAAAATAGATCTAAATATTATTTTGATTTCGTTTATAATTTAAGTTCAAATACATAATGAATTTTCATGATAACCAAACTTTGTTATCACAAATACAAGAAAAATCAAACTTACAAACATCATGATTTTTTGAAAAACTCTTGATAAAGAAAGAAGTCAAAGGTTTGTTGATGAACAAAAAATGAAACGGTAACTAACGATTTAATTTTAAGAATCGAAGTTTCAAACTGTATAGGAACTAAGTAAATTTAATCTCAATTAGTAAGTAAATTCTTAATAAATATAAACCCAATCAAACAGCTAAGAAAAATAGGTAGCCATATTGGATTTAACTTGATGAAATATATTTTGCAAAAATCTTAGCACGCTCAAGATTAGTAATAACTTGGCTACTTTTATAGGGTCGATAGTGGCTTATCATGGTTTAGTGGGAAAAACTTGGCAACCCCTACCGGTCCAATATCGGCTTATCTTGGCATTTCATACATTGGGGAAATCTGGTCCCCACAGTAGGACCAACCTTTGCTTATCTTGGCATACTCTATATTGGGGAAAACTTGGCGCCCATTATCGGTCCATTATTGAACTTATCTTGGCATGGTATTGTACCGAGCTTCACGGGTTCGTGTTGATTGAGAGTTGAATAAAGCAACCACTTAATGAACACAAGACTTTTATTCGTAAAAATCTCACTAGATAAACGAAATTCCCGCTGTAACAATCACAATTATACAGCTACAATTCGTCAGATATAAGAAGAAACAGCTTCCAATCACAGGTCTCAAATACCTCAGACAGAGAACAACTAGCAGTCGCAACTAATCGTCTTCACTCTCTGACTGTCTTCACAAAACTACTCTTCCATGTCGGTCTGCGGTATTTATACCTGACTTGGCGGAGAAATCTACCAATTTCGCCAAGGTTCTGGAAGCTTCTAGGCTATCTCGAAAAATATTGGTCCTAGAGCTTAAGTGATGGATGTTTCCAGAAGTATCGATTTCTCGCCAAGTCGCCAAGAATCTCGCCAACCATCGCCAAGAATCTCGCCAACTGTCCCCAAGTCGCCAAATCATTATGAAATCCGCTTTTAAACTACAACAAGTCTAAATACCGCAATTTTTGCCCAAAATGTGAGAATTTCAGATCTGTCTGAGATATTTTAAGACAAAAATAATCATTATTTATAAATTTGTAACATTGCCCCCCTCTCAAGGACTGCACGTCCCGGGCAGTACAATCCCCTGATAGGAGGCCAAATTTAATATAAGAGAATTTACATTTCAAGAGGATACAGAGCACATTACATACACAAGCAACTAAAAATACAAGAAAATAGAAAAGATTAAAATTATCTATACTATTTACAAATAGACCATGGTCTACTAATTTTTACTTTACATTACGATAAGGAGCTAATCTATCATAATGTACTACCTTTGGTTTTGAAGAAGATGATTTCCTTATACGAACCACGACGTCGTTCAGTCTTTTTAGGACTGTGTAGGGACCTTCCCAGTTGACTTGCAACTTTGGAGAAAGTCCTTTATGTCGAATCGGGTTTCACAACCAGACTTTGTCACCTTCTTGAAATTCATGTCCTGTCGCTCTTGTGTCATACCTTGTCTTCATTCTTTCGGTCGTCAGGTTGATTCGGTCTGGAGCGAAGTTATGGACATCTTCAAGACGTGCCTGAAGGTCTCGAAGGTATTCCTCTGGCGATGAAGATGTATCCAGTGGACGACCAAACTGAAGATCACAAGGGAGACGAAGTTCGCTACCAAAGAGCATCTGTGAAGAAGTATATCCGGTAGTCTCATGGACAGCACTGCGATATGCAAGCAAAAACTGCGGTAGCTTCAAATCCCAATCTTGCTGATTTCTGGAAACCATAAGTGAGAGATTATTCAAGATGGTTCTGTTAAACCTCTCTACCATGCCGTCCAATTGTGGGTGTAGTTTTGGTTTATTTGACACTCAACGGTCATTTTTTGCCCAGGAGGGCTAATTAGACCGGGACTTACGGCTTAAAGTGGATTCCGAACCACTACAAGCATCCATGCCCAAGGTGGGATTCGAACCCAAGAACTGTTGAACCGAAGGCAAGAGCACTAACCATTCGGCTGCCAGCTCGGCTTGTGGGTGTAGTGGCGTGGTCTGCGTCTTGTCTATTCCGAGAATTTGACACATTCCTTTAAACACAACAGAGGTGAAATTTGTCCCCCGATCAGAATGAATTTGTAAGGGTGTGCCGAATCTGGAAACCCATTGCAGCACTAGAACCTCGGCTACTGTAGTCGCCTCTTGATCGGGGATTGCAAACGCTTCAGGCCACTTAGTAAAGTAGTCCATGACAACTAGTATGTATTTGTTGCCATTTGAAGATCGTGGTAAAGGACCCAAAATGTCTAATGCTATTCGCTCAAAAGGTGCTCCAACGTTGTACCGCTGCAACCTTCCTCGGCTACGCTTCTTTGGTCCCTTACGTGCCGCACAGTCATCACAAGACTGACACCATTTCTCTACATCTTGTCTAGTTTTGTTCCAATAGAAGCGTTCTCGAACCTTCTGTAGATTTTTCATTACTCCAAAGTGGCCTTCAATTGAGCTACTATGCAATTCTTTCAAAACATCTGAAATTCTTGATTTTGGAAGAACAAGCTGCCATTTGGAATTATGTCCATCATCGGACTCCCATTTCCTGTATAAGACACCATTTCTTATATGGAGTGAGTCCCAAAGAGCCCAATATTGTTTAGTAGCAGGACTGTAGGTGGAGATATCCTGCCAACTTGGTTTCATACTGGAAGATTCTTTTAATTCTAAAATTGGATTTATATCTGGGTCTTCTTTTTGGGCTTCTCTAAGTCCTTTATCACTCCATGGGTCTGGTTTCGATGGAGGTGAAACAGTAACTTGGCTTTCATTTACTAACTGATAGTTCTTCTCTACTCTAGAACAATATCGGCAGCTTTCATTACACGGTTTCCTTGATAGTGCATCAGCATTTCCATGAAGAGTTCCTTTGCGATGACGTATTTCAAAGTCAAACTCCTGGAGTCGTTGAATCCATCTGGTTACCCGTCCTTCTGGATTTTTAAAATTTAAAAGCCAGGTTAAAGATGCATGATCTGTCCGTAGCAAGAACTTTCTTCCATAGAGATAATGGTGGAAATGTTCTATTGCTTTGACGATTGCCAGCAATTTTCTTTCTGGTTGTACAATAATTCCGCTCCGGTTTTGATAGGAATTTACTCCAATAAGCAATGACATATTCTTTATCATCACTTTCTTGCGACAAAACAGCTCCGATATTTTCGTTGCTAGCATCCGTATCTAAAATGAATAATTTTCCGGGCTGGGGATATGCAAGAACGGGCGAAAATGTCAACGCCTCCTTCAGTTGTTTAAAAGCTTTCTCACATTCATCTGTCCATAGAAATCTCTGTTTAACTTCTGTCAACTTGTGAAGGGGTCTGGCAATACTTGAAAAACCCTTAACAAATTTCCTGTAATACGTGCATAGTCCAAGAAAACTTCTTAATTGGTGGACATCCTCTGGACGACTCCAGTCCTTAACTGCAGAGATCTTTTCAGGATCTGTTCTTACACCTTCAGCAGATATAATGTGTCCCAGATAGCTTACTTCACGTTGGAATAAATTACATTTGCTTGGATTTAGCTTCAGGTTGGCCATTTTTAATTTCTCCAGCACCTTTCGGATGTTTCTTAAATGGTCTTCGAATGTGCGCCCTACAATAATGATATCGTCCAAATATACCAAACAGGCTTCGTAGGAAAGTCCTCTTAATACTGTCTCCATCAGGCGCTCAAACGTTGCAGGTGCATTGCAAAGCCCAAATGGCATAACCTTGAACTGCCAAAGTCCTTGTCCTGTGGTGAATGCAGTCTTTTCTCGATCCTCAGGATGTATCTCTACTTGCCAATAACCACTCTTGAGATCCAAAGTCGAAAACCATTGTTTTCCGAATAAAGCATCAAGTGTATCGTCAATCCTAGGAAGAGGGTAACTATCTTTTTTAGTGATGTTGTTTAACCGACGATAGTCAACGCATAATCGGGTAGAACCATCTTTCTTCCGAACTAAAACAATAGGCGAAGCCCAAGGACTCTCTCATGGCTCAATAATGTCATTCTGCTGCATTTCCATCAGAAGATTGTCCACCTCTTCCTGCTTAGCGAATGGCAATCTTCTCGGATATTGTTTAATGGGTGGATGATTTCCTGTATTGATTCGGTGCTGCGTCAATTTGGTTCGCCCAACATCATCTGATTTCTTGGAAGAGAGATCTCCGAATTCTAATAATAAATTTTTTGCAGCATTCCTCTGTTTATCATCTAACTCTGCTCTCTGAAGGAGTTCATTAATTAGAGTGTCAGGAGGATCAGATAGTGTGGCTTGACAATTTCGGTTAATACAAGTCACTGGAGTGCAAGTCGCTAGCACTTCTCCTTCTTTTATAAGTTTTACCTTATTGCTTAGATTAGCAACTCTTACCGGGATTACATTTCATGAAAGGTCGACGAGTGAAGAAGCTACTAGTACTCCTTTAACGCTATTGTCGGAATCTGGATATTCAGTCAATCCATAATGAAAATTATTATCTTCTGAAAGAGCTCCGCAAACTATTGTCTCAGTTCTTGGTGGTAATGTTGTTTCACTCTTTGCAATTATATGATGGATTGTTTTTATATCTGAATATTTCGTCTTAAAAATCGCTATGTATTCAGAACATGAGTGTAGTTCATTATTTTTAAAATCTAACTTGAAATGGTTTTCTGTGAGGAAATCCAATCCGAGAATAAATTCGTCATTTATATCAGCGACATATGCCATATGATGGTACACGGCATTACCAAATGCAATGTTTAGATTGACTTTTCCATGCACTTTAATCTTATCACCTGTCACAGTATGGAGGGTAATGCAGGGCGGCGTCCAGATGAGTTTCTCACCAAGTTTGTGAGCCAAATCTGTCCTAATGATAGTTACGTTGGCTCCAGTATCGATTATCATTCTGCAGGGAACTTCGTTGACATGTCCCATAACGAAAAGTCCGTTGTCGCCGCCACTTACGGAAGAAATGTGAAACAATTTGAAATGGGGCTTCTGACTCTCTGGACATCTCCGCCCCGAAAGATGGCCACATATTAGTTTCCCTGCTGTGGTGGAAGATCATTTCCACCATCTTTTCGTTTCGGGCAGTCTCTATGGACGTGTCCGTCTGCACCACAAGTCCAACACTAAATCTTCATGTTTCTGCCACCTTTACTCAATTCTAACCTACGGACTTTTCGCCGCAGATCTTCAATTTGCTTTCTTAGATTACACTCCGTATCAGTAGCAAAGACGGCTCTGATTGAGTGCCGGTCTTTACGCGCGGCCTGCTGGGCAGCCTCTATCTTATGTGCGTATACTAGGGCAGATCCGATATCTTTGACATCGGCGAGTCTAAGTGTTTTCTGTATCTCCGGATCCCGCACACTATCGATGAAGTGATGGAGAGCCAGATCTTGACGTGTCTTAGCTGGGCAGTCCGAAAATGCTAGATGGGAAAGTCGCTGAATATCGGCAGCCAATTCTTGCAGACTTTCACCCGCTTTTTGATAGTGGGACTTTAACTGTAGTCTGCTATATTCTTTAGTTCACTTATCTCCAAACCGCAGCTCAAGCGCACTCGATAGGGCTTGGAAATCGTGCCTCTGCTCCTCCGGAAGCGTCTCGAGGATGTCATTCGCGTCTCCTCTTAAAGAAGCCGCCAGGTGAAAAGCTTGGGCTCGGGGATTCCATCCATTAGCTTCCGCTACCATCATAAACTGGGTCTTGTATACATGCCAGGATGACTTCCCATCAAATGTTGAGAGTTTAATATTGGCTAGGGAAGGCACAAATGTCACGTTGGGTTCCTCATGTTTGTTTGACATTTGCTTCTCCAAGCTTTCAATCTTCTTATTCATATTGTCTAATGCTTCTTCAACGTTTTCTTCTATCTCCAGAACTTTAGTTTCAACTGAAGTTTCCTTATCTTCCATTGCATTCATCTTCTCCTGAATGATGTTGGAGAATTCTTCTTTAACACTTACAATGTCCTTCTTAAGTTCCTTTTTAATCTCCTCCTGTCCAGATTTTATCTCTTTCATCATCTCGGTTTTAATCTCTTCTTGTCCAGCTTTCATCTCGGTCTTAATATCTTCTTGTTCAGCTTTCATCTCAGCCATCTGCTACGCTAATTTTTCGAGAAGACTTTTCATTAAATCCATATCCATTTTTCTTGTGACACGCTGCATCAACTCTTCAACCCCGATTCTGACACCAGTTGCATCGAGCTTCACGGGTTCGTGTTGATTGAGAGTTGAATAAAGCAACCACTTAATGAACACAAGACTTTTATTCGTAAAAATCTCACTAGATAAACGAAATTCCCGCTGTAACAATCACAATTATACAGCTACAATTCGTCAGATATAATAAGAAACAGCTTCCAATCACAGGTCTCAAATACCTCAGACAGAGAACAACTAGCAGTCGCAACTAATCGTCTTCACTCTCTGACTGTCTTCACAAAACTACTCTTCCATATCGGTCTGCGGTATTTATACCTGACTTGGCGGAGAAATCTACCAATTTCGCCAAGGTTCTGGAAGCTTCTAGGCTATCTCGAAAAATATTGGTCCTAGAGCTTAGGTGATGGATGTTTCCAGAAGTATCGATTTCTCGCCAAGTCGCCAAGAATCTCGCCAACCGTCGCCAAGAATCTCGCTAACTGTCGCCAAGTCGCCAAATCATTATGAAATCCGCTTTTAAACTACAACAAGTCTAAATATCGCAATTCTTGCCCAAAATGTGAGAGTTTCAGATCTGTCTGAGATATTTTAAGACAAATATAATCATTATTTATAAATTTGTAACAGTATATATTGGGGAAAACTTGGCGCCCATCATTTGTCCTATATGGGTGTTATCTTAGCAAGTTTGCCAGTATTGGACCAAGCTACTTTGCTACTTGGGTACATTCAATAATATTGTCTCTTGATATCAGGGGCTCCACCTACAACTTATCGTTACTTAGCACAATGAGGACACTGCCCTGTTAGCTTGGGCACCATATTATGACTGTGATTGCTTAGATTTAGCGAAGAAGGTGGGGAAATATGTGGCTTTTGGCAATGCAACTATGAATACCCAAATGTCTGCGATAAATTGATACATATATTTATATAATTCAATAAGTTAAACAGGTAAAACTAATGTCAATATATAGCCAGCCAGGAAAAATATAATTACAAATAATGAATTTGTAATAAATCACATATATAGTTCGTTCATTATCATGCAAAATCTTAAAAATTCTATTTACATGAAATAAAATCAATGCTGCTTATTTTTGAATACGATAACTTCTTTTCTGTTATGTCTGCTAGGCTTAACTGAGATATTCACAAGTCTTTTCGTTTACGAATAATTTATTGGATTTGAGCACTTTTTTTAGTTATCATATCATATTTTTTAGTTATCAGTTTGTCAGAAGATTTAACTTATACTTGAGAAACGGTCTGTTTGCGCACAAAAAAAAAACAAAAAAAACTCACTGTAAGCAACGTGTGAGTTATAGAATTGTGACGTCAAATGGATACTTCTAATATCTTCTTAGCTTTTGTCCTGAAATATAGTTTTTCAAAATTCGATAAAGAAAGATAGTATGAAAATCTGGCAATGTCATTTAAACTTACTCTAAATTTATTTAACCAATGAGTATAGAGATACATCTTATGAATATATGAGCTGTTTTTAATGTGTTGAGAAATATCTCCTAATCATTGTGTGTAGTTTTATGATAAAAACTGCTGTACTTGCGTAAGAAACATCTTATATTCAGAATTGAAAAAAAAAAAGACATGGCTTCTCAAAATGTCGATCCACGCCATCCTACAGCGTCTGTAGAGAGCTCTAAAAAGTCTTCTGATCGTGACAAATCTGATTCAAATAGTCATTCTGTTAAAAATAGGTAAGAACTTGTCAGTGAAACTGGTGTAATCTTAAAACAAATGAAAAAACTCGTAAACGAAAATAAAACTTTTTGAGTCTATTAAAATAGTTCAGTTATGCGACTTCACTTACTATGCCTCTAATTTAAGTGTTTCATTTATTATTAGTTTTATTATAGTATTATCAAATTTTAATTTGAATAATTTCAATCTTGAGTATTCTGTTTCCAAACGTATTTCTACATTTGCCCTTTTATTGAAATTTAAATTTTAAGTTAATTAATTTTGCTTATCAAAATTCTGACATCGTATATGTATTTTATAAATCTTTATCTTGATGTAGAGTAAATCAAAATAACTGAATTATTTAAACATCTATTTTTCTACGAAGAAATGTCTTATATCTCTCTTTTCTTCGTAATAACTCTCTTAGTAAAAATGTCAGATTTATAAGAAAGTTGAATAGCAAGAAAAAACTTCTGGTTTGAGAAAATTTCTGAGTATGTTCAAGTTATTTTAACCATTTTAGTGAGGTTTATAGAATCATCGAAAGTGGTTCTGTAGAAAATTAAAGTGACTGGTGAAATATATAACAATATAAGAAGGAAGAATATATCAAATATATAGTTCTTTCTCATTAATAGTTTTTATATTTGGTAAAATGTTTGTTTTTATTTTGTTGGATATGTATTGCTAAGCCTAAAATTATGTGTTCTTGTGAAATTCCAATAAGTATGTTGTACATACCAACTCTTCTGATTTTTAGATTTCTTTTTTACTGTTGTATGGCTCTTAGAAACTTTGAAAATATATTCCATTATATAATAATAATAATAGATTTATATAATAATAATAGAATAAGTGTAAAATAACAAAACACAGCAAAAACTTCAAACTTTTATTACTATAACTCCAAATAAATTTCACACATTTGCTCATCAGGGGACATCATGAAATTGGAAATTATGTCATAAAATTGAAAGAAACTATTATGATGAAATCTATAAGTTTTGTGCAACTTGATATTTGTAGCAGCTTGTGAGATATTTTAGTGGAATAAACTGAACAAATAAAACCACCAAAAATTATGTTAAATAATTATGAATATCAATGTTACATAAATTTTTAATTTATTGGGTTTTTTTTTTGTAAAATTATACTGATGTGCAAAACTTAAATAACTGGCATCTCCCCATAAACTTCATGAGAAGTCATCTGAGAGATGTGAAATTCAAAAATGAGAATACAAAAGAATAGTTGTGTGAAAGAAAGGATACGATGCATGTAGTATGTAATCAAAAGAGGGGATTTCTTGAATTCATTGTTATGCATAATTGTCTGTTAAAGAACTAGCAGATTCTTAGTATGGAATATGCCCTCCTTTTACTGCATTGGTTGCTTTGCACTGTCTTATACTTTCCTTCTCTATGTTTATTTTCAGGCACTGCCCATCTAGCAAACTACTGTAGAGTAAATTTTTTAATGTATTTAAATGTTGCATCAATAAACATGCCACACTATTAACAATTAAAATTTTAAATGTTACCTTTCTTCTGGAAATTGCTGAGTATTAATAAAAATGTAACATTTGGCCACACTAATCTTGCATTTCACAATTTAAAATCAGGAATTGTTAAGTAAGAATACAGTGCATTTGTCAATATGTTTATTAATAGACTGACCAAAGTTTACAGAGAGTGATAACAGAAATCTTTAAATGTAATTTTAAATAGATGGGTATTAAGACAATTGCCTTATTAAAAGATTAAATAAATCATTTTCTTTGATTTATTGAATATCATTTTCTTTCTTTGTCATTATAAACTGCCTCTTAATACAATATTAAAAAAATACATTATTAAAATACCTAGATTTATATATAGGCATGGAAACCTAGTATATGTAATGGGTTTGGCGCATTTTTAAAAAATGTCGCTAATGGCAAAATTACAATATTTCCAAATGCAAAATTTCTAAAAAGTAATAACCCATCAAATCTTGCCAAATCAACAGATTGAGGTAAAATTATAATTTTCAAAATCCTGATCCCGCTCAAATCCCTAATTTTGAATATTGTAATCTTACATTATTTTCAATTTAAAATATATATCAAATATTTCATAATATTTACTTACTAATGAACTAAAAACTTAACTTGATATATTTTACAAAATTTATGGTAAAATCCTAAGTGTGGGTTTGGCATGATTTCTTGTTTTCGGTCCAAGCACTGCACTGTTATATTGCCAGCCTAAATTATGTCACTTCATGCAATATCCACTATTCAAAACCTCAATTATGCTTAAACTTGAACTTTTAATTTGGTAATCTCATGCATGCTGTTTTAAATTTTAAATATTTCATTATAATTACTTATTAGATATGTTGGCAGTTAAATAAAACTTTAGTCGCATTGGTGTAAGTGTCACATATAGTTTTTAATATGACTGCAACCATGACCATATGTAAAATCTAATTATTGTATAAAGTCCACTTACAAGTATACTTTAGAATGTGTGGCAGGTAAATGGTCAAGTTGGTTGCTGATAATTATTCATACATTTTGTCTGGTTTTTATAATTTTAAAATGTTTTTAATAAAGATTATTTCCCTGCATAAGATGTGTTAGATTTGTTTTAGAACCTAAGACTACTGTGTTAATACTCTGCATTTCTTCACACATTCAAATGCAAAAAACCAGAAACTAATTTCACAAACATTACTTAATAAAAAACAAATATAAACTAAATAGCACACATCCTGCGATGGCTGACAACCAGCCAATAAAACTTGATCAGTAATGTCAATAACAAACATTTTTCATAGATTTTACATGTATCTAGAATGTGAACATACATTCTTCTGAAAATTAGTTTCTAATTAATCAATGTTATTCTAAATAAATCTAATACAAATATATGAAATATTTATGAGCAATATTTAATGCATAACATGAAATATTAATTAAATAGATAAAATAATTCACCTAATCATTGCTTGCAGATCCATCGGCACTGGTCAGACAAGAGACAGATTATACAGTTTTCAAAAGTTCTGCCATGATCTCGTAGTGATAACATCACTATTTATACTTTGAGAAGAAAATATTTCATATTAATAAAATCGATATAAAATCAATATAAAATTTCAAAATGAATTTTACTTAAGAAACTTAAATTAAAAATTCACTGCAAACTAATATTCAAAAATTAACTTTAAAAAATTTTTAAAAGTTAATTAATTTAAATATTAAATCATTGATTTTAAAAGCTTAAATTGTAATCAAACAAATTGCTAATCAAATGCTTCAAGTATTACTAGCATACAAAATGAATTTTGCATATGTACACAATCACATTACTTCATAAGATGCAAGTGACATATTGTTACCTTAGTACAAATGAAATTTATGTATCCAGTGCTTTTAAATTCTTAGTGTGGTACTGTTCTATATAATTTTTCTTATCACCATATTTATCATTCATTTAAAATACTTGCATTTTCTTTAAATTGATTTTTCTGTTTTACCTTACTGGCTAACTGCTATCCAACATTTGTATTGCTAATGCTTTTAGAACTTTATCATTTTGCCAATCTGGCATTGCTTTATTCAAATCTAATTAACAATTTGTTGTATTTAACTGTTGTTAATTATATACTCATGTCAGTTCCTCAAAGAGAGTATATCCCAAGTATTTAAAAACAGCAGGCTAGTAGAATCAAAATGTTGGCAACATGTTCGTACAATTCCAGTGTCTTATAGTTTTGGTTAAAGCGTAATGCCTTGGTATTATAGTTTATCTATTTTGTAAGTAGTGGCAATGAATTATTTAACTGAAATATTTTAATTTTATCTGTTATCAAATTTTAACTTAACTTATATTATGCATTTATTTTTTATGTTTGATATCAATAAACTAAACTTGCTATTTTTATTTAAGTCTAATTATTGCTATACTATTAATTTCTAATCTATTAGGTTCTATCAATAAAACTTTATAGATATTTAAACTAATAGCTAGTGTTTCTTTTGCTTCATTAAACACTTAATAATTATAGCTCTGCTTAAAGTTATAACTCTTTAGCAATTAGCCTATTTATGGTTATTGGTAACAGGTTATTGCCCTCATTAGAGTATAGGATTTAGCTAAATTTACATATTACAAAATAAATATAAATATTTCTCTGAAGCAAGGCAAATAGTTCTAACACTAAAAATTGTCTTACTTTACAAACTGAAAATAAAATAAGCAACCTTCCAGTAAAGAACTATACCACCATCCACTCCATTTTCAACTTTGTCATCTGAATTCACTAGTATACTTTCAACTATCAACAGCGCAAAAAAAGCTCCACCAACTTCTAATAATTCTAAAACTTACAATGGAAAAATTGAAAAAAACAAAATCTTGTGAAAAAAGCTACAAAAGAACAATTGATATATCCTCTTCTGAAACCGACATAGAAATGGACTTCTTCTATTTCACAGACGATTTCAAAAGCAAAAATTGAATAACACAAACAAATAAAACCTGTTCTGGAATGACATTAATTTCATGGAACTGTCATAGGTCTCACAACACAATTTGCAACATAAAAGATTTGATCTAAGAAGTGTATCCAATTTGCATTGCACTACAAGAGACTTATTTGAAACCTTGCGATACATTAAAATTTAAATGCTATAGTATTTTTAGAAAAGACAGTGAAATGAAACATCTAGAAGTTTTACTTTCTTGATTTCTTATGATGTTCCCTCATTTATAATCAGTCTAATTAGCCCTCGTGTGCAAAAAATGACAGTTGAGCGATAAACAAACCAAACCTCGTTTGTAATTTTCTACATACAAATTTGCAAGCAATGGCAGTTACAATCATGTCATAGAAGTTAATAACTATTTGTACAGTATAATTTTCACCAAATACTCGTATAGATGATACAGATCTTGACAAACTTGTACAAGAACTACCTGCTCCTTTTTTCATTGGAAATTTTAAAGGTCATAGTCCATTGTAAGGCAGTTAGAAAGTAAATCCTTAAGACAAATTCAAGAGTTCATTCATACTCACGATCTTTGTTCAATAATGGAGAAAAAACCTACTTTCATTCAGGAAGTAAAACTTTCCTCTCATTGAACCTTACACCATGCTCCTTACTTTAAATTTTGAGTTAGAGTTAATTTAAGTGATAACGATCATTTCTCATTTTTTCTGGAACATGTGAATGCTGATTGTAACAATATTCAACATCCACTTTGCTACTTTGTTTCACAAAGCTAACTGGACGGATTTCACAGTATGAGCAATAATTGTGGAGAGAGAAAATCGTAATAAAATAATCAATTTGGTTACTGAAACCATCATTGTAGCTTCAGATGCCAGTATTCTTAAATCAGAACTAAGTTTTCTAAAAAATAGGAAACCATGGTAGAATAAATACTGCACTGATTTTCATTGTAATAAAAGAAAAGCCTGTAATGCTTTTTGATTGAACTCCTACTTAGTTTTCTGAAATAGCTTTTCAAAGAGCTAAAGTATTGTACGTTGGGCAAGAATCAAAAGTGAGGGAAATTTGTATCCAATATAAACTCCTCTATTTCAGCAAAAAGTATGTGGAATAACATTAGAAGAGCATGTAGTGGATATCATGACAAATGAATCTCCAGTTTGTAAAAAAATGGTCAGAAAATTCATAATACTTCAGAAACTGTAAATGTTTGTGCTGAAATGTTTGCCTCTATTTGCTCAGCAAATAATTATACTGAACCTTTTCTTATAAATAAAAATTTAACTGAATGCTAGAATTTCAGATGACAAAGCATCTATCTTACAACACTGATCTAACCATCCTTGAATTAAGTAAAGCATTAGCCATTAAGTAAAGCATACTATTTGTCGTCCTGATAGAATAACCTATTCCGTGCTTCAACATCTCTCTGAAAATTCTCTTTAAAATATTCTATACATATTTAACTGCACATTTAAAGAACATATATTTCCAGATATTTGAAAATAAGCAATTATATAATCCCAATATTAAAGCCAGGTAAAGATCCACTAAGTTACAATCCAATAGCTTTGACTAGCTGCCTGTGCAAACTTCTTGAAAGAATTGTTAATGTACTATTAGTATACATCCTGAAAAGGAATGACTATATCTCTCCTTATCAAAGGGCCTTTAGGAAGTCACGATCCACAATTGATAGTTTGTTACTAAATTATCAATTGTGTGTCGAACAAGTGACGTCAGTAAACGTCACAAAATAGGCGTTCCGTGAGAAATTTTAAGTTTTCGAAAAAGTAAGAAATATCTGGCAGGGCACAGGCAACAAAGCAAATTATTTACCTTTTTCTTCCGTTTTTTTATTTTTTTCTCCCTTTGAAATAATGTTTGCGATTCACTTCTATCTATATTTTTAAGATGCAGATTAATTCATGAAAATTCCTCTCAAAGGTCATTAAATTAAGTTTTGAATATTAAGTGTTACCTTTTTTTTAAATTATATATTAAAAATTAATTATAAATTATTTATTAAGGACGATAAAATAAAATTGATTAATGATGATAAAATAAAGAAAATTTATTTTATAAAAATTTAGAATGTTTATTAATTTTATGAAATTTTATAGATCGAAGATATCTGTGGAATTCAAAAGATAGAACTTATTTTGAAAAATATAAAATGTTCCATTCTAGGAAATGAGTTTTGTTTTTCAAAACATTTGAAAAATCTGAGATGGGTTATAATTTGTATTAATACTAAACATGGATTTTTTTATGAGAAGGAAATAAATTAAAATTCAAAATCATTTATTTTTATATTTAAATATATCTTTCAAATAATTTAGATAAAACAGACAGAAAAACATTCTACATTTAAATTTACTTTATTTAATATTATTGAAAACATTGATTCTTGTGTTTATTATATATAACAAACAGTACTTTTGCTACCTATTTTATGTTTTTAAGGTTGCTTAGGTGTATTGGATTTTTAATAAAAAATAATTTCAATATTAAATTTTAAAATTAAAAAAAATTGTAATTAAAATAATATTTATTAACAATTTATGTATATATTGCTGAGTCAAATTAAATTTAAATATAAAGATACAATAATGTAAACATTTTTTGATTGAGTATTAAGGTCTTAAAAAGCATTTATTGAAGTCTGTATGTGTAACTACCATTTATTTTTGATTACATAACTGAAAGTGTGTAGTATATACATATATTTTAGTATATATATATATATATATTATAAAGAAATTTAATAAAAAATAATTTTCATTGGAAAATTAGTTTAGATTTTTAAAGATTCAGGAATACGTTATATTTTTTTCATAAAATAATTTACTCGTGGAAAATATATTAATACTATTTGAATTGTGTTGATAATTTGATTGCCATTTATTTAAAGACTTAGTTATTTTTATTTAAAGATTTATAGGGTTGTTATAAAAATTATTTCAAATATTTATTTTAAAAATATAATTATATACAAAACAATAATATAATTCAATTAGTTTGATTAAATTTAGATTATGAAATATGCACTAGTTTTGTTGAATAATGATAGTTTTCAATATTTTCAAAAAATTGTTAAAATATAAAAAGTCAATAAATTACACATTTTATGTTTCAATATAAATTGATATATATAATCAGATGTCTCGGTAATTAAACAGTCATAATTACACAAAACTGATATTGCCCATCAGTCAAAATGTAAATAATAATTCAATATGATGTGTAAATAGTTTCATTGGTTCAACAGAACAATGACGTCCCATGACACAATGTCATTTTTTCTCCCCGAATTCATAAAAATTCTCCAAGCAAGGTTTTCACCGGTGAATTCTCTGGTAGTTTGCACCTGGCCTATATTACTAACTTTTGAACCACCACTATATGTAGAAGAGAGACCATTCTATTACTTTTGGATTTTATCTAATAACAAACATCTGTTATGTGAATAATTATTAAACAGTAATAACAGTTTCTTCAAAGCTCATCCATCATGTATTCCTCATTTTGGAATATGAATGCAAAATAAACTTCCAGAATTAGAGATCTATATGCATACTTTTTTTGATCATCCTGCATGGATAGAAAATAATATACTTCAGATTAACCTATTTGGGAATTTTAAAATATCAAGTTTCGATAAATCAATTTTAAAATCTAGTCTTAATTAACGTCGACAATTTCACCAATCGTTTGAACGATTTTTTAAATATGGTTCAAAATCTCTGAAATGTGTATTTTTTATTAAAAACAACTTATTCAGCCTTAAACTCCTATTTTACATCTGTATTTTCTTCTGAAATTACAGCTATTTATTTAGCACTCAAATGCATTGATATTAATGTAATTCAAGAATCCTTATTTATACACTGATTCTATGAGTCTTTTTAAAATCTTTAAAAAATTAATCCATTAATTACTTATCAATAATATATTATGACAACCATTAATCCACTTATTAAGGAAATCAAAAATATTCATTGACTATTATTTTCAAAAAGGGGCTCATATTCTATTTTCATGGGTTCCATTTTATGTTGCCATTTATAGAAAGGAATTGGTAGACAAAGCTGCAGAATCAGTTTTAGAATTCTTAAATTGACCAGTTATTTATGCTGATATGAAATCAGCTGAATAGTATTTGTGTTACTATCACTGGCAGGAAAAATGGAACCAGGAGAACAGTAATGAAATTCATAACATTGAACCAACTCTCCCTCGTTGGAAGACAAAACTTAAGACGTTATAATGTTTTATTAACGAGACATCAGATTGGACACACGTCTGTCAAATATTTGCTCTTTGCGGAATCACCCCCTGAATTAGCCATTGTGGTGAGAAAATGTGAGACATTTTGATTGACTGTACTGCTCTTAATGAATGTCGGAGGAAGTGTTTCGGTTCAAGTAATATTAATTTGAAATTTTTATTAGGTGCAATTTTATATTCAAGTCTCTTCATATATATATATATATATATATATATATATATATATATATATATATATATATATATATAAAGATATTGCACAGTTATTTAATAATATTTTACTATTTCCTCCATGTGGCTTTCTTAGGTTTGTTTTAATTGTTAATTTTTTTGTTTTAATTTTTGAATGTTATTCTTCTGAATCATTGATCTAAATATTTTAAATTAGATCACATCCAATGATTTTATTAAATGTTTAATTTTAGCAAAGATTACTTGGTGTTTGGCACATCTTATCACATCTGAGGATCTTGTGCCCATAAAATCAAATCTAGTTTTAAGTTTCTTGTTGAATTGTATTAATCGATTAATTATCTCAAATATTTCTGCTCTATACTTAATAATTTTTTTATATTTTACTATGTAAAATAAGTATAACACAAAGTAAAAGTACTTTCCTAATCATCAACTTCTCTCAAATTTCCAATAAACAATTATTTCAAATATATTTCAGAAATAGAAATTACAAATTGAACTTTACAAAATTATATCGTCCAACTGACAGTTAAATTATGAAAAAATAATCAACATTTAACACACAAAACCTTTTTAAAAATAAAACAAATTTCGTGGTTTACTAAAACTGCAAATGAATCTTGCATGTTAGAATACATCAAGTCGCTTTATGAATCCATTTTGTCGCAATAATCTACATGTGTGCTGCATTTAGCACCCATACCAACATGTAGGCTGAAGCCCAGGTGTCTCCAATCTCATCAAATCTCCCTTCCAAATGTCTCCAATCTCGCCAAATCCACTGTAATACGTATACTAGAGTTAAGCTGACTTAGGCTGTTGAATGTTTAGTGCTCTGACTATTCAGTTCAATAGTTCTAGAACTCAAAACCCATCATAGGTATAGATGTTTGTTTATAAAAATTTAACCAATTACAATACTGTTCTAAAATGAAAAAAATTTATACTGTTATTGTTTTCATCCCATGCCTTACTTTAAATTTTTTCCCTATAGAGAATGATATTTGTCAAGGTTTTCATTAAAGTTTTTTGTGTAGGTAGTCATAAATTGAAATTTCTAATTTAAGTTATTTTCTTCAGTCTTTATGTTAGTATATAATGTTTCATGTAACAAAAAATTTTTAAATAATTAATATAATTTTCATTCGTTTGTTTGCTTATATAAAATTTGTCTATTACAGATTACAGAAAGATTTAATGACCTTGATGGTAAGTTTGCATTATATTTAATCTTTTACAAAAATTATGTTTTTTAACATTTAATTAGAAATACACTTTCAAACAATAACTCAAGAAATGCTTCAAGAATAGAACATTTTTAAGAAAGTAAATGTGTATTTGTAAAATTGGATAGTTTTAGATATTTTATAGTTACATTTTGGTGGCAACCTAAAATGTAATGCATGGAGTGTAATATAGGAAATTTACATAATGTGTTTGTGGCAATGAAATGTAGAAATCATTAACATTGACATGGATCAGCAAGGGTGACTGTTGTGTCACCTGGATACTATAAAGGAAGAAGAGATAGCCTCTTTAAAGTGGGGTAACTGTTTTTTGGTGTAATCTGTTAAACTATGCCTCGTTGAAGCACTCCAGCATCATTCAAGCTAGCATCTGAGTTTGGTTTAGTTGAAATGGTATTCTATAGGGATTGTTTATTATCCTTCTGAGAAATCAGTAATTGTGTTAGATGAATCTAGGCTACTGTGTTGCAGATTGTTGTGAGATGCAGGAGTGAGCAGTAGACTAATGGAAATGGTTACAGCCACCTCATTGTCGGATAGACTCTACCTGTCTAATATCTTTTATTTGAATCATCTTTTAAATTGCAAATGGCAACAGTTTTTTTCTGTTCAATTTATGTAGTAAAAATGGTTTTTTTTAGTTAATTTCATTATTTTATAATTTGAGTTACTTTTAATAAGTATTAATTCTCAATATTTTGTGATTTAAAGCAGATAGTATGTTTTAAAAGTGTAAGTAAACTGTTCTGTATTATTGTAACCCAAAGAGTTTTCATTGAATGATTCATTACACCAACCAGAGTTATGTTTTCTGATGTTGAAGATTAAATAGAACACTCATTGCATCATTGCATGTGATGACAGCTCTATTATGTGCACGACAGTGATGAATTAATTATCCATATCAACAAACTGAAACAATTTAAAAATTCAATAAATCAAAAAGCATTTGATTTATAAAGAATGCTTGGATTTGCATAAGAATTGATTTGTGCAAGTGCTATATAGTATTTAGAAGAATATTGTATCAATCTTCATGGATTTACTGTGAAAGCTTTGGAGTGCCAGTGGAGGATATGGATTCTTTATTGAATATATTAAAATAGACCGTTATGGTTCAATTTATTGCAATCGGGTTAACGACTGAACCATTTAATTTTCCTGTTTCAAGATTGGACTAGTCCAGCTGCATGGATAACTGCATTATCCTCGAAAATTTCATATCTTGCATAGAAATAGTTTGCCTCATAAGATGGACTTGGTCAGCTTAAATTTCTCTAATTTTCCCCTCTAATCCTTTGTTTCAGAGTTATTGGTTCAGCAAAAAACTATGACATGGCTACTCATATCATTCCAGATCCATCACCACGAGAAATTTTGAGAGGAAAAAAATCATGGTCTTATGATTTTTACAAGTTTCTTCCAAATTTGCACTCGTCCTGTTGTAGGGAAAAGTGTAAAAGATGATTAGTCAGACTATATAACTTTCTTCCACTTATCAATTGACCAGAGGGGTCAATTGATAAGTGAGGGGACTAATTTGAGAGTGTTGTACCATTGTAGATGACATTTAGCATTAACATGTATTACAAGTGTCGTGAGAATTGCTGCTTTCCCTAAATGTTTTGGCCGAGCTGGCAGCCGAATGGTTAGCGCTCTTGCCTTCGGTTCAACAGTTCGTGGGTTCGAATCCCACCTTGGGCATGGATGTTTGTAGTGGTTCAGAATCCACTTTAAACCATAAGTCCCGGTCTAATTAGCCCTCGTGTGCAAAAAATGACCGTTGAGCGACAAACAAACCAAACCAAACAAACCAACCCTAAATGTTTTGCTTATGAAAGTGCTTTTTAACTGTAATCATTGACACTGGAGAATGTAAATACTGGTCACTTTTCTCTATCACTGGAAATCTGGTCACTTTTGTTGTAGTTCATATTTTAGACATTACAATCTGCTTCAATATTTGTCAGCCTCTTTGCGTGAGATTTTCTTTCTGTCAACTGTTTTACTTTGTGGAACTCATCTTGCAATGTTGTGTATACTGTCATGACATTAGATACGATATTTCTAGAAACACCTAATTATGTGTTTCAGTTGCTACAACTAAATAGATTACTACAATTTGTCCTTTTTGGAAATCTGAGAGATCTGGCATCTGCTTTAGAAAAAATCCAAAATTTACAGCATTTCAATAAAGTGACCACATACTACTAGAATTCACACATTTCTATTTATAAGAAAAACTGCTAACTATATAGAGTGTTCAGATAGCAAGTTATACTTGTCCCGCCAGAGATTGCATCATTGCAAAAGAAGAGCGAAGCTTGTGCAGATGATAACTGAGTTCTATGTCTTCCAACTGTAGCAATTTCATTTGGATTGTTTGAATTGTTGTTGCATAGTATGAGAAAAAATGGAGCATCAATTAGAATTTTATTCTAGTGTTGAAATCCATGGCACAGTACTTTTTTGTAGGCAAAACATTTAACGAGTATGGAGATTCATTGTGAAATATCGGCAGTGTGTCGGCTACATGCATTGTCACATCCAGCCACTGTTAAATGGTGCCAGCAGTTTGAAGACGGTCGCGCAGACTTAACCAATGGGGAAAGGAAGGTAGGCCAACAACGGTGAGCACATCAAGCATGATGGAGTGCGTGGAAGGCATTCTCACCAATTGCAAAATGAGCATCACACATATTATTCAGCAGTTAGATATATCTGCTGGTTGTGCTCATTCCATCATCCATTACCGAATGGATTTTCGCAAATTGTGTTCCAGATGGGTTCTTTATTGTTTGAGTTCCGAACACAAGGAAGCAAGGTTTGCAACTTCCCTGGAATTCCTTCAATGTTATTCTGCAGAAGGCAATGACTTAAGCCACATTCTTATGTGTGATGAGACAAGGGTGCATCACTTTATTCAAGAATCGAAGCAAATGTCAATGGAATGGAGACACACATCATCACCTTTGAGAACAAAGTCCAAAGATGACCTGCATGTATTCTAGGGTGAAACTGACCGATGTGGGATAGTGGGATTAGATCTTTGGTCCATATGTTTATCCATATTCCAGTGTAATTCACAGTGATTTCTTTCTGATAATTGCATGACCTGATTGAGCTTTAGTTTTTTAAGGGATATCTGGATGGTCTTGGTTTATAGCAAATGGAACGACTAGCTCGATCTCCAGACCTGAATCTCTCAGAGCATCAATGAGACTATCTTGGTAAATAGTTGCTGCTTTAAGTTCTCCTCTAAGGTCTGTAGGAGAGCTGGAAAACAGCTTCCTCTGTGTCTGGTCTTAGTTTCCCATTTCAGTAACAGACAACTTAATTGAGAGTATGGAAAATTGATGCCTCTAATGCATTCAATCTAAGAGTGGGCTAATCCCTTATTAAAATACCTTTTTGTTATGTTTGTATGACTAATTATTAAAATTGATTTTTTTTTTACTAAAAATCGACTTTTTCAGCGAGATTGCTTTTTTTGTTGTAAATTTTTGTATTTTTTTTATATAAGCTTCAATGTTGGAAACAATATATACCTGTTTTAAGCACATTTTCCAAATTTGGTGTTTCTACATTTATTCATATGCAAATTGGGCTCAAAAGATCAATTGTTCCTTAATTTTTAAAGGCCAGTGTAATTAAAAATTTATTTTAACTGCATGTAGGGCTTATTGCAGCCTTTCACCCCTTCAATGGGTTGATAAACTGAGTACCAAGCATGCTTGGAAACTAAGCATTGGGTTTTTCACATTAGGCTTACTACCAGGAAATCTGTTTCACACCTCAGGACTTATGGTCAGGAAAATAGATATGGGCACTGTAGGCTTTGAACCACATTGGGCTGTCATACTTAGGATTAGTTTTTAACAGGGCTTTTTAATTCTTCAATATCTGTCAGTTGTCTTGCCACATAAAATGCATTCACAGTTTGTTTAGATTATATACTTTTTCAGCTTCTTTGAAAAGACGTTTTTATTCTAGTGTTTACAAATGTATTATTAATAACCTTGTTGAAAATTAAAAATATATTGAAGTGTGTCGCAAGGTAAAGTTAAAATATGGTTTCGGGTAAATTACTTCCTAATCGCATTTTTACAATTGTTTATCATGCATATTTTTACATTTAAATATTCATAATGAAAAAATTGCTATTCACTGAAACTGTTCTTCCTTCATTGGGTCAAAATCTATACTTTACTTATAAGTTATTCTTTGTCATGTTATTTACGTTTTTGATTTAACCTTATTATTTGCCTATTTTCCCACACTAGACTCCTCATGGGGCTCACTTTTAGTTGAGTATGGGTGTCTCAATCCCGAGGTACCCAGGGATCTATACTGATTTTCCTAGATTCTCTTTCTAATATTTTTCTCATTTCCATCCCTCGATGGTGAGCAAAGGAACTCTCCATGAGTAACTGTAGGCGGTCTGTTTGCTTCTTGCTTATGGACAGTCAAGATCCCCACGTGTTGGCTGTGTGTGGCAAACCTTTGGACGGGTGGTACACCGTGGTCCCCAGTGTATCAATCGGCTGGTACCTAGCTACAGCCGTAGCTGGTCTTCTAGGGATCAAGTGAAGGGGTTGTATCCTTGGGCTTGGTGTTAAGGGTGATCAATGTCCCCGGGGGTGACTTTTAGCGTATGGGTATTGGCTAGCTCTATGGTAAGCACTGAGGCTGGAAATGTCCAGACTGCCATCCCTTGCTGCAGAGCCTGAATCTTTATATATATCCTATGGCTTCTAATTTTTCATACACTGAAAATCAATCTACTCATATGTTGATAAAAATGGCACAAACGTTTCACAGGGTATCACCATTTCTAATGCAAAAACTTCTTTCATCCTCAGTGGGTGAATTACAGAATGTTAAAAAATTACGATTGGGAGATCTTCTCTTTGAAGTTGATATTAAACAAGCTTCGATAATCAAGAATTTAAAAAGTTTGGGCTCATATGCAGTTGAAACATCAATTCAAAAAACTCTGAATATGTCCCAGAGCGTTTTTTCAAACCAGGACTTTATATATGTAACAGACACCAAATTTTTGGGAAAACCTTGTGATCAAGGAGTCTGTGCTGCACGTCGCATAAATATTCTATGTGATAGTAGACTTATCCCTACCCAACATGTTTTAACTATTTAAACACCAGTACTACCAAAATCTATAAAAGCAGGTTATGTTAGTTGAAAACTTCGTCAGTACATTCCTAACCATCTAAGATGTTTCAAATGTTAGAGATATGGTCATTCTCAACAGGCATATAAATACTGATCCCATATGTGGAAAATGTTCACAATCTGGACATGAAACTATTACTTGTACTTCAGATGTTTTCAAGTGTTGTAACTGTTCTGGTACACATGCTTCATATTCCATATTATGTCCTGTGTTGATTGTAGAAAAAGAAGTAATTTTTCAACCAAAATAAAACAGAATATTTTTTTTCAGAAGCAAGACAAATAGTTAAAAACAGAACAACAAACTTTGGTGTCACCTACTCCTCTGCTTTAAAAACTGAAACTAAAGTAAAAAAAGAAGTATTTTACCAGCATCCTCTTCAATTTCAACTTAACCATCTAAATCCAATACAATACCTTCAACTACCAACAATACAAAGAAACATGTATCAACCCCTAATAAATCTAAAACTGCTATTAGTTTCCCATATCATTACCGATTGTATAAACCATGGTGGAAAGAAGACTGTCAATAGGCCTATAAAAACCAAAAGAAATTATAAGGTATGTTTTGGAGATATCCTACCACTAAGAACACCGTAGAATGGAAAAGAGCCAAAGCTATTGCTCGTAAAACCAGGCATCCTGCTCAAAGGGAATCGTGGAAGACAAATGTTTCATCTATAATATCTTCAATATCAAGCAAGAAATTGTAGCGAAGAGTTAAAGCAGTGGTGTACATGGAGAATTTTCTATTCCCATCTTGTTTCGATCTTTTTCAATATAGGTAGGGCGTATGGCCATACTTGGCAGTATGGTATTCTCCAAACAATGTTTAATTTTGGTTTAAGATGTAACCTCTCAATCTTCATTCAAATTTTTTTACAGTTGCTGTTTTTTTAGAGTCCTCATGGGATCAGTTTTATCTGATCTTTGTCCAATCGTGTGTCTTAAAAAGCTTGTGTAGGTCAGTGCCTGATTGACAAGTTATAGAATATCACTGTTCTAGACTTTAGTTTTGTCATATTTCTTTAGTAAGTAAATATAATGAAATATTTGCTATTTCAATATTTAAAATTGGAAAAATGCAAAATTACCATATTTAAATTTTAAGATATTATGTAATTGGGATTTTGATTACTGGATATTGCTCTAAGGGATTTAATGTAGGTTGTTGAAATAAATGTGCTTAGCCCAAAAATTGGAATTCACACCCAAAATCTGCATCGTCTCCTAGGATTTTACCTTTATTTTATAGAGTAGTCTATGAGGAAAAATGTATTAAGTAATTCCATTTTATGTTAATTCTCAAATCAATAATTTGTTTCCATTTTGTAAATTTCTAAGTATTCATGAAAAATGCATTTAATGTTTATTATTTGTTACTTTTTTTTCTTATTTGGCAGATTTGCACTCTGGTCTCCATCAGTTCAATAGTTTGTGGGTTTGAATCCCCATCTCAAGAATATTTGTTGTGGTTCAGAACTCTATAGATTTCAGTCTAATGAGTTTTCATGTGTAAAAGATGATTGAGGGACAAACTAATCAAATCATCTTAATACTACTATTTCATTTGTATCAATTTTAGATACAAATCGACTGAATCTGACGGAATTATGTATTTTTATGAGTATTACTACATGCTCTTGGGTTGGGGGGGAATATTTTCTTTTGTGGGTTGCAGGATAGGTCCCACATTTGTCTTATGGAAATTTTAGGGGAAAAAATCAAATGTGATAACAAGATATGAAAAATTTCATAGAGACAATGTGAGTTTTTACATTTAAAACAGGATTTTCAGTGGCTGTTAAAAATATTACATGTTCAATTGAGTGATGATTGTTTCAAACTGTCGTGATTAAGAATTTCTGTTATTTTTATCTTAGAAAATATTGAATATGAAAAGAAATTTTTTCAGGCTTAATTATTGTGTGAAAATATTTTTATATTGAAAAATAATTGAACTTGAAGCGATTTTCTTAGCTAAAATAGTATTTTCCAATTTCTTGCTAAAGTGGTACTCGTGTGTCAGGTCATGTGGACTGAAAACTTTTATGTTAAACCTTTTTTCTCAAGGGAACCTACCTCAAATAAAGGAGTTCTAGTATAATTAAATCTCGTGATTTTCTCAAGGCAGTCTTATATATTAAAGGCTTTAATTTAAAGAATGAACAGGGGTCCCATCAAGTTAGAGGTTTCTTCTTTTTTTACCTTTTAGAAAAATTATCAAACAATCCTGGGGAAATGTGTTTTAGAAGTTTGAAGTATTGTTTATTACATGACTATAGCAATAGATGAGTAAGTTTCTTATTAAACATTTAATAGTATTCACATTTGAGACATTTTCAGGAGTTTCACTATACAAAAGACTTGAATGTTGTAATATAGGTTATGTAAATTTGTCATAAATGAAATAGTAAAAGAATTCATTTGTTTTAAATATTGTTTTAAGAAAATAGTGTTCATTATATCTTAATTTTAAAGCAGTAAAATTTCGTTCTCTTATGCCAGTCTAAATTCAGTAATTGTTTTACTAAAGTGAAATATTGTAGATTATGGATTGTACACAACATTTTTGGAAAATACAACTTTTCTAGAGAATATACGTAAAACAAATATTCTGGATATGTATCCCATTTTAGTGGCATGTTGGTAATTCTAGTTCATTTTTGTATAGCTTGTGAAATGAATTAAACTTCCCTTATTCTTTAGTGAATTAATGCAAATACAGTTTGGTTGTGTACATTGCAATATTTAAAACAGACAGTGCTCTTTTTCAGCTCTTGGATAATTGACATTAAAAATGTAAACCTGTATACTGTATTCTTTGTTTGTAAATAGGCATATCCATTTATAGTGAATAGAAAACTATTTGATCCTTTTGACTGCTATTGAATATAAAGTCGTGAATGTTAAAAAAGAAACAGTTTAAATTTTAATATTCTTCTGTAAAAATAGTGGAATAAATAAAATTGTTATAGCAATGTACAGTGGTCAAAAGTGTGGATATTTTTTGAAAATTTCATGTTTTTCAGCTTTGCATGCTTGTAGAATATATTAATATTCACTTAAATTCAAATGTTTATATATCAAATTGAAGGTAATTTAATGTAGAATTTAATAGCAAAAACAGAATTACAATATCTGTATTACAAAAAAGTTATGTAGCTAAATAGCAAGATCTTAGATTTATATATTTTTAAAGTGATTTTCACAATCAATACTTTCAAGCCAATCACAAACATTGTTCTAAGGACCAATCAAATGTCTGTAACTATAGTTTAGCTTATTTGGATGGTAAAAGAGTTATTGTTATGGAAATATTTTGCGAAATGTGATACATACTAGTACAATTAAATAGATTATTGCTGTTTTTGAATATTTTAAGTCCTTTTTTTAATTAAACCAATTTTAAACAATGTCATTAACAAGAACTGATTGGACATCTACAAAAAGAAGCCAAATTGTCATATTGGGAGAAAATGGCTTCTCTTATGCTGAAATTGCAAGACAAGTTGCTGGTTCAGTGACTTGTTCTGGTGTACGAAAGCTCTGTTTACTTTATGAAAAACACAAAATCAGTTGAAAATAAGGCTAAATCAGGGAAAAAATGCACTAGTGCTTCTGCCAATGGAAAAATTAAACGGCTATGCCTTCAAGATAGAAAAATTTCATCAGATGCCATTAGATGTGAAATGAATGCAGTGGGTATTTCAGTAAGTTCAAAAACAATAAGAAGGTTATCAGGATTTGGATTACAAGTTAGAATTCCAAGGAAAAAACCATATTTAAATAAAAAGTAACACAGAAAGCGAATAAAGTGGGCAAAAGAACATATTAAATGGTCAGAAAATTAATGGAGGCACATACACTCATGTCAACAAATTAAGAATAATTTAGAATCACTCAGAAATTGAACTCTAAAATAAAAATTTCACATGTAGAAATATCATACACATCTTGAAGAATAATATGTAAATTACAAGTAACCATCAGATGGCACCGATAGTACATCACAATGACGAGAGTGTAAGAGAGAGGTATATAAGGAATGGTTGCAAAGAAATAAAATTGTTCACAAGCGCTTTAAAAGCTTTTCAGTGCAATAACCTCATAGTTATGGTACAAAGGAAGCATTTAGATGATGTTTTAAGTGGTAGAATTATTGGCCATCTGGAATGTGGACGTACCCAGCTGGAAGTATCCGAGGAACTTGGAATTGCCCAGAGTGTCATCTCCAGGCTTTGGCAACGGTTCCAAGATGATAATGTGAGTAAACGTTACAGCACAGGTCGCACCCAAGTTTCAATGCCGAATGAGGACCGGTATTTGGTAGTTACTGCCAAAAGAAACAGACGGAGCACAGTATCAGACCTGTCTCGTCAGCTCTCTTCAGCTACCGGTACAACAGTTTCAAGGCAGACTGTGTACAGACGCTTAGGGCACATTGGTCTATATGCTTGTAGGCCTGTCATGTGTTCCCTTACCGCAACTTGCTGTTGCTTGCGGTTAGCCTGGAGTAGCGAGCATGCATTGTGGACAACAGTGGTCTTGTGTGATGTTTTCTGACAAGTCCAGGTTTAGCTTTCAGCCTGATTCTCGACGGACTTTCATATGGAGAGGGCCAGGTACCCGTTACCATCCTTGAACAACATTGTGACGGTGCTGCAGGATTGCTGGTTTGGGGAGGAATTATTCTGGTTTCCAGAACTAATCTGCATGTTCAGAATGTAACCATGACGGGCCACATCAATCAGGATGTCATTCTTGAACAACATGTAGGTTTGTTTTAGGGTGCCATGGGTGCAGAATTTCTGTTTATGGATGACAATGTCCGCCTCACCGTGCAAACAGTAGAGTAAGTGAAGTGCTTCATCCTAATTGCATTGAAGCAACTATAAAACAACCAACAAATGTCATGATTTGGACATGTATGTCTGCAGATGGTGTGGGCCAAATTCAAGTAATTGATAGCATCCTCAAGGCCAAAAAATACATCAAAACTGTCCTGGAACCAAAATTGATACCTGCCATCGGGGATCTCTTCCCCAACAAAGCATTTATTTTCTAGCAGGGTTCAGCTCAATGCTACAATGCAAAAGTGTGCAAAGCATGGTTTCAAAATAAAGGCATAGATGTTTTACCATGGCCAGGAAACAGCCCTGATCTCAATCCAGTTGAAAATTAGTGGTGACATTTGAAAATTCTTGTACGAAAAAATGTCCATATAATAAAAGACAATTTATTGAATCTATAATTGATTATTAGCATTATGTCATTAAGAAAGATGAACTCTAAACACTCGTTCACTTGATGAAAATACCTGTAAAGCTGTCTTAAAAAATAACGGTTATCCTAATAAGTATTGATTGTGTAAGTATCACTTTAAAAGAATCCAAATCTAAGATGGACCTTGCTATTAGCTGCATAACTTGTTTATAATACAGATATTGTAATAGTGTTTTTGTTATTAAATTCTACATTAAATTACCTTTATTTTCATATATAAACTTTTGTATTTAAGTGAAAATTAATATATTCTACAAGCACGCAAAGTTAAAAAACGTGAAATTTTCAAAAAATGTCCACACTTTTCAATACCACTGTAGGTAAAATACAAAGTAACAGAAAATAAGTGCTTGTAATAATGTGGAAAAGAATGGTAGAGATAGGGTGAAGTCAGGAAAATGTTTCCGTAATAACTGTTTATAGAAGAGTTAGGTTAATGGGTATAGTGTTAGGTGTTATATGATAGATTAGTGTTAGGTGGATTACTTTCTTGCCTTTTCTTAGAACAAAAAAAAAAAAGGTTTTGTTTTAGCTTTGTAGTGGAGAATGAACCTGATTGCCGAAAGTTATAAGGCGCTCTTCCGACAATATATTCACATTTTGTGAATACTTTTCATTGAGGGCTGTGTTTATACAGTGGAAGTGAAAAAACTTGGAGAATACAGAAGTTTCCACCCTGACAGATATGCTTGCTGAAAGTAATGAATCTGCATTTCTTTCCTTGTTCAGCAGGGCTGATATCAAAATTCAATCCTATTCCAAAATCACGTCTATACCACGAAGTAAAAATTTTTGTGCATGAGGCAACATATATAAGTTAAAATGTATTTATGTATTATTTATTTATCTATCATTGTTTTTTATGCAGAATGTTTGTCAAAGATATGAAGAATGCAATTTTCCTAAAAATTGATAAATTTTTCAAAACCCCTAAAAACTGGGAATTTTAAGTTGACTCTTGGAAAATGGTGAAGGATTCCTAGAAATTTATAATTTCCTCTTTAGCCATTAATAATTTATTACAAAATTTTATCAACATATTTTATTTTTTGAAATTTTCAATTAAAATATTTTCATTTTTGTCAGATTTATCCCTACTAGATGTAGAAAAGACTAAACATAGTAGATTTTGATCAGAAAAGAAATGCATAATTTGATTAGGCCACATAATGTATGTTTTTTTGATGAACACTATAAGGTCTTAGGACTGGTAAAATCATAAATTCACAGTATTGTCAAATTCGACTAAAAATATAAAAGCTTCCTCTTCAGTTTCTTGAATGTGATTGATGATATTTAAGAAAGAAAAGAAAGGATTTTGTATTTTCTAATATATATATATATATATATATATATATATATATATATATATATATATATATATATATATATATATATATATATATAATATTATTAAACTAAATGGTATTAATTTCTTTGACATTTAAAGGAATTTCCTTCCATTTTTAACTTTGTTTAATTAAATTTATGAGGACTATTGTACAAATGATTAAGGTTAAAATATAGATAAATGGTTATTTTAAGGTAATTATATATATAAATTTTTAAAAGTACTCAAGTGGCCATGCCGGTTGGAAACAATCTATAAGTATCTGCCTTTTTTTATAACTGAAGTTTTGTTTTCTTGGAAATATTATCTAATATAAACTTAAATGGAAATTATGGAAAGTCACAAATATTACACTTATGTATATTTCAATTAGAATAATAATTTTTTAATAAATAGTTTGCAAACTTTAATAAAATTCTAGTTTTTATGTATTTCAATTACAAAAAGTGTTTATATTTGTTGAGTATCTTTTCAATTATATTAAAGCAAAAAAGTAATTCAGAAATATGAATATTGAAATTCTGATCAGTAAAGAAAATATTTTATCAATGAAAAAGATTCTAGTGATTAAATCAGAACCACTAATATAATCATTTACATTATTGAATAAGAAAAAAGTTTTTCTTAACAATGTATGAAAATTTTTTATCTAGAAAGTGTAATTTGAAGCATACCAGAAATATTTTTGCTAGGTTTATTTTTTCTCTAAATGCTATTTATTTAAAAATATTTCTTGGAGTATATGTGTCATGATTCACTTGACAGTTTTGCTTATATAAGTGCCATCGATGTATTGATTGATGTGAAAAAGCATAAATTATTTTGTGTGTACTATAGCATATATTTAAACAAATGTAACATAATTATTTCATTCCAAGCAAAATATTTTCCTTGAATGTTTCATGCATTGCTATGAGAGTTCTGTAATATTGTTAGCTTTTAAAGAATTAAATATTTAAAGATATGAAGAGGGAATTTGCTTATATAAGTTATAAATTGTTATAGTATCAACAATACAGAAATTAATAACATTTATGTAAAATGCATAGATTTCATTGTCTAATGCATCTGAAATTAATATATTATGTTTTAAAATTATTTTACAACCATATAGAATAGTGATAGAATAATTTAGTTCATAAATTTAAAATTTTAAATCAACCATCTGTATGTTTTTAAAATTGTTTTAAAAACTATTTTAATCTTATTAAAAATAGAGCTAATTTTTTTCTTTTTTCTTTTCAAATAGACAATTATCACTTGTGCTAATATACTTTTGCTTTTATCGACCTTCTGTCAATTGCAGATTTTCTGTAAACATTAATTTGATGATTAAAAATTTAAAATTGTGGTTAACAAAATCATTTACCTTAAATCTAAATGGAAGAGACATCAGTAATGTAATAATTAACAAAGTTGAACTTAGTTTTGCTGCCCAAGCAAAACTAACTATATCCATTTAATATGAAGACTGCTTATTATGTAGAAATGATAATCCTCTGTTTCATAATAAAAAAACAAAATAAAAAAATTGATAAATTTAAAAATCAGATACATTTTGCCAAAAAACTGAAAAAATTAATCGACATTATTGCGAAGGTAACGGGTGTAATTGTCATGGAGTTTTTGAACTGTAAAAATTAGTATTAATGTGTTAAAATATGAATATGTTTAATATATCTATAAAAAATTGATGTGAAATATGCATATGGAATGGTTTGAGTAGTATAAAAATATGCTGAAAGTAAAGAAAAAACTTTTTTAAAATTAAATATTGATCTAAAGAAAAGTTATTTAAATTTTTACCTTTGTCAAGTAATTGCATTATACTTTTCTTGTTTGTCCTTTTTTAAAAAATATTTTGATTTTAAAATAAAATATTTTTATTCATCTTTGAAGTTTACAAATTAGTGAAATTGTGAATTGTGTGAAGTTTTAGATCTCTCTCTCTCACACACAATTGTATTCATTAGTATATATACATATATTATGTATGCTTAAATTATTAGTGTGAAAAAATTACTTGACTGAAATTATTTCTATTTTAGCTGTGGGCTCATTTAATTCTTTTGAAATCATTAATTTTAAATCTATTGAAAATAAAGATATTCATCTCTTTTTACAAAAACAATCATTTTTTGAAAATGAAACAGAAAAATATTATGCATACCTAATTACAGCTATATTTGTGCAAAAATAATTGGTAGAATATTACTTTTTCAATGTGTGAAGGTCAATACTCCTAGAAAATTTTTGACTCCTAGAAAGCTCATTGAAACTCTTAAAATATTAATATATTTTTTTAAAGAATTAATATGAATCTTGTGTGTAAACAATTTATTTAAATTACAACACAAACATGATTTATTGTAATTTCATTTGTAGTCTATTTGATTGGATAAGTCTTTCTATTTTCATTTATAATTAGAAAGGTGATGCAATACTTCTGATTACATATTTTGGTGACAATTCAACTTATAAGTGCTAAAATAAACTAGTTTTTAAATTTTGTGTCTTGAAAAGGTTGTCATCTAAATTTTTTTCACATTTTACAAGTATGATTATTCTGTATTTGTATCTTTCAGAAATCAACATATTAGTTTCCCCCCCCCTCTCTGAATTTAGAAGAAAATGGCATGTTTTTCTTCACATTCAATTCGTAAGAAGTCTGAAATTTTATATTTGTGTTATGGTGTTTAATAAAATAATCATCAGAAAGTCAATTTGCAACACAATGTGTGTTTTAGGCATTTATTATTTCAAATGGTTACAATTTCTAATAGGTTATGCATGGTTCTATATTTTAATTCTTCTTGTGAGACAAACTTACTGAGGTTCTTTTGTTTGATTCACTCACACTGCATTGCATAAATCATTAATTTTTCATGATTTTAATTCTTATGTCTCTTAATATTATACTATTTATTAGACATGGATCTGATTCATTAAGAGTTTGAATAAGCTTTTAGTTTAAAAATTTGATGTGCATGGCTTTTTGATCACTTACTGTATTTTAACAAATTTATTTAAAATTATTAAATACATTAGTGTTTTAACAATTCAAATGTTATAATTTCAGATGTCTGGTGGTAAGGGAATATCAGCTTTTCCTACTGAAGAAAATATTTTTCATTGGATTGGCACTATAAATGGAGCAGAAGGAACAGTATGTGTCAATATATACATATATTGAGCAATTCTGTTTATCAAATAAAATATTTAAGTATATTGAAGTAGATCACACAAATAACAAGGATAGAATGGAATAAATAAATATGGTGCTTTTTGTATTTTGTTTTCTATTTTACTAAAAATATTGTGTCACTTATGATCAATATAATTCAAAGTTAAAGCAATACATACCAGCCAATGAATTAGAAACCCTAGGTCAAAATTTTATTGGACCATCTTACTGCTCAAATAACAGCATTCATTTGTTTGGGCATCAAGCCTACATACTTCTGGAGTACATTTATATCCATGGAATCCCATGCATTTGTTATGTAACTTTTTTGATCTTATAAATTAGATGGAAGAGGAGAGTGCTTTCGGATATGCCTTTCTACCTTATCCCACACATTTTCTGTGGGGTTAACATATAAGCTTTGTGGTGGCCAGTGAAGGCATTAAAAGTCAAACTGATGATTAACAAATCAATTTTGAACCCTTCTGGCATGATTTTTAGTTGGATTATCATCCATGAAATATCTGTTGTCATCACAGTAAATGCAGCATTGCAGAGTTCACTTGATCTGCCAATATCTCATGACTGTTTGTTTACCCTGAAGAAGCACCCTGGCATTATTTTCATACTAGAAAAACATGCTCTGTATCATACTTCTACCAGACCCTTGCAAGTAACCCTTGAGTAATGCAACACTGAATCTTATCTTTGTTGGGTTCCTGCCAAAAGCGACATGTTCTGTCATTGCAAAATAAGGTGTAACATCTTTCATCCAATCACATTGGTTTCCAATCCTCGGGTATCCAATGTCTTTTTTGGTCTTACTGCAAATGAATTTTTGCATTTCAAGCAGAAATAAGTGGTTTTATCAGTCACTTGACTTTTACATTTCTATCTTTTACAATTTTATTTAAGTGGGCAAGCTGAAATCAGCTGGAAAGAGACATGTTTGGAATTTTTGTCATTTGATGCACTGAGTTCCTGTTCTGGCGTACAATTCTTTGAAGATGCCACTGATCACAATCTCTTGGAAAACTGCTTGAACTGCAGTTATGTCTTCAAGACAAGGAATGTGTTTTTATTTCAGCTTTTAGAAACCTTTGATATTGCTGCATTGATGGTTTCTGTTTTTGAAATAGTTGTCCCTACTAAACAAGCACCAGCAATAAGTCTGTTTTCAGAAGGAAAATCTATTTTTTCATTTTACTTCATTCATTGTGAAATACATTCTCACTTCTTACTTTTGACTCGGGTTACATTCTAACGACATGTAAGCCAAGCCATAAAAAAATTGGCACACTTCATCCCAGCTAGCATTTAAAAGAAAATTACAAAGGCTTCTAATTCATTAGTCAGTGTGTATGATTTACAGTAGTTACTGTTAATTCAAAAAGCATGTAATGGAAATAAATTTGAAGGCCTCTGAGAGACTAAAAATTTGTTCTCACTTATATGCATTTATGGAAGTAATATATGAAATTTTTATGTCTACTGTTTACAGGAAAGCATTTGTAATCATGAATTATAAGCTAATACAGAAATTTGTAGTCATTGACATATGATTGTAAATTTAATTTGTATCATTTTCAAAAATGGAAGTTTTGTATTTTAAACTTGTGTTATGATTTTCATTCAAAACAGTTCTAAGAACATGAAATATTAAGTAAATATTACACTCTAAGTTATCTTGCCATTTCTTTTTGTGATAGATTTGAAATATCATATTCAAGTGATGTATAGGATTTGGTAAAATATTAAGTATTTTTCTTCTATTGAAAATCCAAAATTGTTTCAATGAATTGTTATATAAGAAAATGTAGTGCTATCTGTTATAATATACTTATTTTAAATAATATATTTGTGGAAGTTTTATTTTAATTGGTATATCATCTCGTTAGAAAACTCAATATTTACAATGAAAGCCTTGGTGTGCAAAAAAATAATTAAATGACAAACAAAACCAAAATTATTCAAATTTGGGTTGAGTAGTCAGTTTCGTGAATGTTATTGCCATAAAGGTGGACACTTTTAAGTGCAGTTTAAATTTTGGGAGCATTTGTTACAGGGGTTGAATCCATGAAATAAGGAGGATTTTAGACCATAATAAAAGCTCCTAGGGTATCATTTTGCTTTAAAGTCTCATTATATATATATATATATATATATATATATATATATATATATATATATATATATATATATATATATATATATATATATATATATATATATATATATATATATATATATATATATAGACATCAGTAATTGTGCTGCATTAAAATTAATGATTGTAACACAATCATTCCATTTTAATAACTGATCATCATGATTTCTTGAGTTTTTTTTAAATGGATATAACGATCAATTTTCCAGAATCTCTTCAGTTTTAAAAATTTTGTTCCTATCAAAAATAGACATGAATCTTAGGGCTTTGCCGCCATAAATATTTTTCAGCAGTTGCAATGTTTCGCTAGCTATACCCAATGTGATCAAGTTACAACAAACTGGGTGTACATACTTTATTTCTAGGTGAATCCAATTTTTATTTTGCTATCTGTTTTATAACACATTTGAATGGAAAGTTTAGACTTGTTTTCAATAAGATTCGTCAGAAGTTGCGGTACTGTGGTTCATTAGGGTGTCATTCTCATTATCAGAAGGTAGTAAATTCGCATCCTAGTTTAACTAAAAATCTTGTGTTCGCTAAAGATGGCTGGGGCATGATAAATAAGTTGTGATTGCAATATAATCCAAGTGAAATAATATCTCTGAGGTGGCAAGTCAAGTATTAAGGGGTCTTCTGCTTAGCTGTTTCTAAATTACAGAAGACTCCCACTCAGATACTTTCCCTAATTGGTAGAATCTAACTCAGGGCTAGGTACAGAGAAGCATATTTATTATTACGTTTCGTTTTTAATTTAAATAATTCCTAATTCGATTTCTCGATCTGGTAAAAAATAGAATTCTTTTAACGTAACATAGGAAAATTATGGGCTGAAATGTCTATGCAACATTTAAATTGAAGACCGAAATAATCAATAATGACTCTGAAATATCTTGAAAAGAAACATTTATTCCATCGAAATCGTAAACATTACTCAGTGAGTGCCGGATGCATTCAGAAAAATAGTCTTAAAGTTACACATTAACGCGAGCAGTCACATGACCCGAAGCAGTAGCAAACTTTGATGTGATGATGTCACTCGCTTCTTCTCTGGTTATTGGTTGTTACATATCCTCCCACCTTTTGTTTCGGGAGAAAACAAAACCTAAATGAAAAAGAAAAAAGTTAGTTACAATTATAAGATTACAAAGATTACAGATTTAGTTTTTAGGAATTTTCACTAATTGTCCAGTTCTGGTTGTTTTGGGTAAGTCTTTATCATCACTGAGCAAAATTGTTCTTAGAGAATCACTGGAAAAATCATTTTCTGATACAGGTGACAAATCATTTCCTTCAACATCTGGAAAGGAATCTCTTCTCACATTAGATGTAGTTGGGACATCATCTTTAGCAGTAGTTGCTGAAATCTCTAGGGGTAAAATCCTCTGTATAGGTCGCACTAAAACGCCGGATTGTGTTTTCAATTTCACAGTTCTGACAATATCATCTTTGCCAGGAATCAACTGTATGACTTTAGTAAGAGGCCAGTTCAAACGTTTTTATTGTCTCCGATTAACACGATTTCTCCAACTTGTATTTTTGGAGTCGAACACCTTCTGCTTAGACGCTGTATAAGTTGACCAAGATATTCCTTTTGAAAGCGCCGCTTTAACTGCTCAGTTACTTTGGCTCGATGTTTAATATTGATTCGAAAATGCTTGGCTTCAACTTCATCAATATCTGTTGTTACACTGCTTGTCTTGGGATCGTTTAACATGGCTGGTGTTATAGGCTTAAGATCTTCAGTGTCCTCTGAAAGATATGTGAGTGGACGTGCATTTATAACAGATTCACAATCTGAGAGTACTGTAAGTAATTCTTCATATGTAAGTACAGCCTTTCCGAGGTTACTTTTAAGATCTTTAACCACTCTAATCAGTCTTTCCCAAAACCCACCCCACTAACTTGCAATTGAAGGGTTGAATTTCCAAGAAATAAATTGGAGGGGTGTTTCTCGAGTAATTTTCTCCCAACTCAACAGTCAAAAATCTTCATTAGCTCCATGGAAATTTGTGTCGTTGTCGAAGTAAATGACACATGGTCTTCCTCTTCTGGCAATAAACCTTTGTAAAGACATTAAAAAGGCTTCTGTGGACAATGAGGAAACCAACTCAAGATGTACTGCTCTATATATGGCACAGGTGAATAATACTACCTATACTTTGTCTCTATGTCTAATGTAAAGGGGACCAGCAAGATCAAGTCCAGTTACTTCGAATACAGAAGCATCTTTCACTCTGTCAGCTGGTAGAGTAACTGGATCACTAACAAAAGGCTTAGATTTGAAGCTTCAACAAGGAATACATTTTCTCGCTACTCTCCTTATTGTTTTTCTCCCTTTAACTATCCAGTAATTTGAACGTAATAAATTTAATAAAATCTGGGTACCTGCATGACAGTGATTAATATGATATTGTTCTATCAATCTTTGAGTAAAAATGCTTTTATCTGGGAGTAAAATAAGGGATTGGAATGAAGGTTCGTCAATTCGTTCTGTTATTCGAGTTTTAATTTGAAGTATACCTTCGTCATCTTTAACTGCATTAAGATTTTTAAAATTATTTGGATGAAGGAAAAAATGTCTCGGTATAAAACGAATGAATACTTTTTCTGCCGATTCTATTTCTTCGGGCGAAATGTTTTTGTACTTCCTTTCACCACTTCTTTTTCATACATTGCTGATAAAACGTAGCATTCAACTAGTCATTCATAGAATGGAATTGAAATTAGAAAATCTGAGGGCATACCAATCTGGTTCTGTATCACTAAGATTAATGTTACAATGTTTAACGATTCTTTTTTCCACTTCGATTTTGGTTGGTTCGTACACTAATTTATTATCAGGCCAATTTTCTGGTGGTTCTTTGAGCCACTCGGGAACCTCTCACCAATGGGAGTCCAAAAACCGACGAATAAATCAGCCTCGTGATAGAATGTCGGCGGGATTGGAAACTCCAGGGATATGTCTCCATTTGGCATTAGGTACCAATTGGTTAATTTATTTAACTGGACTGGAGACAAAGACAGTCCAATTTCCATGTTCCAGGATCCACCACAGTGATACCATTGAATCACTCCAAAATACTGTTTTTAAGTTACTTAAATTCAGGGCCGTTTTGATCGAATGAGCTAATCTTACTCCAATGGTGCAGGATAATAACTAATCTTGGGATGGTGATGGGTTTTAAAGGAGCTACTCGTGATTTAGCTCTTAACAGACAAATTTTTACTACATTGGAAGTGATAGTTCTAAGGAAAACACAAGCGGCATAAGCTACTTTGCTAGCATCTATGAATACATGCATTTGTGTCAAATCATTAATTTCTGTATAGTGGGCTATTTCAATATTATTTAGTAAATGTAAATCATTAACCAATCTTTTAAAACTATTTTGATTTTTAGTGGGTAAAGGAGAGTCCTAGGACAGTTTTAATTTCCATATGTCTAGGAATTTAATTTTCATGGGCAAAATGGCCGCTGACAATAAACCAATGGGATCAGAAATCTTCTGAATCGTTGCCAAAATTACTGTCTTAGTTATTTTCCCACCTACTTCTAAAACAAAAGAATCAACATTGATATCACAGTTACATTTCAAAGTATCACGGTTCAAATTCTATAAAATTCCCAAAACATTGGTGGTGCCAGATTTTTTTGTAATGAATTTTCACTTGACATTGCTCTCCCACCCTCGCAAGTTGAAACATCCACATGAAAGTACTTCTATAGCTGTTAAAATAAAATGCTCCTGTTCTTTGATGTTGAAAACACCAGAAAGGCAATTGTCTACGTAAAATGACTTTCTTAATTTTTCAATTATTTCGTTGTTTTCAATAAAAGTGTTAAGCAAATGGGAGATGGATGCTGCTAAAAGAAAAGGGCTGGAAATAACTACAAAAACTAATCTACAATGTCTATAAATGACCATTTCATCTTCGCACGGATAAAAGAAGCGTAAAAAGTCTCTACCTTGGAGCAATAGACAACTGCAAAAAAGCCTTCTCGATATCTGCAGATAGGCCAATGGGATATGAACGAAATCGGTCAATCAGGTCTGGGATTAATTCAGTGAGATTTGGCTCTTTATATAAAAATTCATTCAAGGACGGCTTGGCACTAGAGGTATCAAAGACTGGTTTTAATTTTGTAGTAGTGCTTTCGGTTTTGACTATAGGCCTATGGGGTAAATAGTGACAATGCCTGTCGTTTGTAATTTCATTTTGGGTTACGCTTTCGATTATATCAAGACGCTCCCATTCCTCTAACACCATTTCGTAATCCTTAGTTAATTTTTTTATCTTTTGATCGTTTACACATTTTTTGGTGTCAATTCCAAGTTAGCTCCTTGTTATCAGGTAAACTTGAAGTATCTGTTTTAAAAGGCAAACCTAACTGGTATCTCCCAGAAGGGAGGGAGTTCCAAACCCTCATGAAAATCTTTTAATAACTCAGAATGTACAATACTTATATTTCAGTTTTCAGAAGGATCTAATATACCAAGATTTTCTAGATTCCAAAATTCACAAACAGATAAATTATTAGCATGCAAAGATAAAGCACATAAAACAGTCATTATTTACATCATAATTCTCATATAATTTCTGCTTTCCAACAACAGTATACCCCAACCAGGTTTCAATAGCAACTAGACTTGATTCTAACTTCACAGAATGACCAGTTAACAACATTCCTACCACATCGGATCCAATCAAAAGATTTACATCATAATGAGGGATTTCAAAATCACTCAATATAATCCCCTTTTTGTTCAGTTCATGAATAGTCCTCATATCAGTCAGTTTAGGAACAAAACTATAAATTTTGTTTTCAGATAAAACTTCAATTTCACAAGAATTATCATTTTTCAAACTAGCAATTTTCACATCGTATACTTCATGAGAACAGGGTTTCATTTCTTGACCACCAAAAAGTCCATGTATTAAAGATAATAACCTTTTGGGTTTTAACTTTAATTGTTTAACTATTTCTGAACTGAGGTAAGAACATAGGGATCCTGTGTCCAAGACTGCTCTTACTAAACACTGTTTCTTTTGATTCATAACTTAAACAACAAGAGTTATTAAAAATAAATATTTTCTACTCTAGAAATATTTGACAATACATTTGTAGATACAGTTTCGTTTTTGCTGGCAGGACTGTTTCCTTAATCTGAATAACACACAAGAGTACAGTGATTTTTATTACAATGGAAACACTTCACCTTAGCCCTGCAATTTTTAGAGGTATGTCCTGTTCTCAAACAGGAGTAACAGGCCCCTTTCTGACTAAGAATTTTTCTTTTTTTTATCTAAGTGCATTTTTCTAGCAGAAAAACAATCTTGGCTGAGGTGTTTCTTATTGCAAAAAAGACAATAAAAATTCCTCTTACCTAGATTTTCTGTTTTGGATGTACTTACAAGGGCGGCAGCCATAGTAATATTCCCTTCACGGTATTCGTTGTGTTTGTCGATTTGGGGAGCTCCAAACCCGGTACGGGCGAGCACAACCATTTCTTGTCCTTGAACTTCTTGTCTCAGAAAAGACATCAAATTTTCTAACAAACGTACTCCTCCGTCAAGTGTACTTCGGTTTCTTTCCCAAGCTATTAAGACACTCTCAGGCAAGCACGATTCCACAAGTGGAGTTAAAAGTCCTCGTACTTTTCTTGATTTCTTCCTAGGCTGTCCAGCGTGCGCAGTTTTGATTCCAGTTCATCGTAAAGAACAGCTAAATCTGTTTTAGTTCGGTTTGAGGAGGCATTTCGCATTACCATAGTTAACAAGGCTCTGACCTAAACCTGAACAAGCAGATCACTCCGCCCAAAGTGATCCTGTAACTGTTCTATGACTTTGGGATAGTTATCTGCTGTTGGCAGGAAACTTTCTACTAATCTTGCTACTTTCGATTCTGGCACTATTACCTGTAGCAAATACTGCAACTTGTCTTCTAGTGGAATTTTTTCATCATCAATTTTGGAGAACTGACTCCAAAAACCGAGCCATTCTCGAGCCTCACCAGAAAATCGCTTTAGTTCTAACTTCGGGAACTTGAATTGCTTCTTATTTGAGGTATCTTGAGAGACTTCCGTTGTCAAGTTACTTTACGGCATTTTTCAAAAAGTTCAATGTATCTATCACGATATTCTTCTGCTGTAATGAAATCTTCTTCATATAACCATTCTGAATCTTTTGAAGTTAAAATTCCGTTCTCTATTTCTTGTTGAGAAACTTGGAATCTTTGAAATTTGTTTTTTAACTGCGCGAATAAAACCAAAATAACATTCTTATATACTTCTGATTTCAGCAATTCTTCTTGAATTTTATTCCCGCAGGCTGTAAAGGATGCTCGTAGCCCTTTTTGTTTCTGTTTCAACAAATCCATTCTTCAGTAAAACTTTAATTTAAATCTTCACCCCCCACGTTGGGCAACACTTATATTACATTTTGTTTTTAATTTAAACAATTCCTAATTCGATTTCTCGATCTGGTAAAAAATGGAAGTCTTTCAACGTAATATAGAAAAATTATGGGCCAAAATGTCTATGCGACATTTAAATTGAAGACTGAAATCATCAATAATGACTCTGGAATATCTTGAAAAAAGGAAGCATTTATTTCATCGAAATCGTAAACATTACTCGGCGAGTGCCGGATGCATTCTGAAAATTAGTTTTAAAGTTACACATTAACGTGGGCAGTCACACACTTCTCTGGTTATTGGTTGTTACATTTATGTTGGTGCGACAAAATCTGTCATGTTCACTAAAGGCAGCTTGGGCACATTAAATAGATCATGGTTGCTCTGTCCTCATGTGAAATAATAGCTCTTGGTGTGGCATGTCAAGTATTGGGAGTTTTCTGTTGGGTCTCTGTTTCTAAATTATGAAGACTCCTACCCAGTGGTTTCTATATAACTTGTAGAGCCCAACTCAAGGCTAAGTACAAGGAATGTCAGTGCACACAGTCATCCATGGATATACAATGCCATTTCTCTTTGTAATTTAATTCAATTTGTGAAATTTAGTTATTGATTTTATTTTTTCTACATAATTAATATTATGATATTAAGCTAATTAATGACATTGCTCTTGTTATAAGGTCTCGTTAGCAGTAATTTTTTTATATCCGCCTTTTAGATATGGTAAATCTTTTTCATCTGAAAATGCATCTTAACTGTTTATTATAAGCTGGATTACTGATTATATCTTATTAAAATATAAATATTTATTATCTTTTATTATAAATAAAGTATTTTCTATCTTGAAGAAAATTGAATAAAATTATTTTCTTTAAATTGAATGTATTCTGTAGCCAAATTGCAAATGAAAATTTTACAAATAGCATGTAAATAAATGTAAAAAGAATAGACATTTTTATTCATAATAGTTTAAATCATTCCATCAAAAGTTGCTTTCTAGAATTATAATATGTTGAGTTGTATTGTCTTTTTCATTTATTACTGTTCTGAAAACTGTTGTTTTACTATAAATTGTTTACAAGATGATAGTGTTAAAATGTTTAACTTATAGAGGAATTTTTCTTTTTAAATTTATTGTAACAATGACCTTAATAGATTTAATTTTATTAATATTCATTGTGTTCTTATCCTTTCCATTCATTGATGTTAAGCTTTTTCAATTTTATGGTTTCTTAGGGGCAACATTAATCATTTTTAATTTTTATATCTTAGGTTTATGAAAATCTAACTTATAAGCTCAAGATAGTATTTCCTAAAAACTATCCATTTAATCCACCATCTGTTCGTTTTACGACTCCATGTTTCCATCCTAATGTTGATGAAGAGGGAAACATCTGTCTTGATATATTGAAGAATAAATGGACGGCATTGTATGATGTTCGAACAATTCTATTATCTATACAGTCTCTTTTGGCAGGTATGCAATTGAACATTTATTTTAATTAAAAATTAAATTCATAACACTTTCATGTTTTTTTTTAAAATTTTTACGAACAAACTAATTGTAAATGAATATTTCTTTTGTAGTTTTTGTATTATACAGAAATATATAGTATCAGTGCTTTTAAACATTAAAAATTTTAACATGAATAAAATTCCCCCTTATATTACAAAAGTTTTTTTAAACACAATTTTCTAGCATTAAAATTTCATTTTTTGTTATTTATATGATAAGTAATATTGTATATAAAACTTTTTAAAAAATTATAAATTTTACTCTTTGAAAGTAACTTTTTTATTTATGGAAGTTTATTATTCAAATGTAATAAAAATATTTTAATGAACCCTTAATGGAGCTCACCTTCTTTAGGTGAGTATACATGTCCCAATTCTGAAATACCCTGGGATTTATCTCTTTTCTTTCTATTCCATTTCTTATCCTTTCCATTCATTGATGGCAAGCGAGAGAGATCTGAATAGCTGTAGTTGCTCTGTTTGCTTTTTGCTTCTCATGGATAGTCAAAATTCCTACGTGTTGGCTGTGCATGGCAACCTTTGACCAGACTATCTACTGGGGTTCCCAGTGTATCAGTTGGTTGATACCTAGTTACTAGTCTAGGGATCAAGTGAAAGGGGTCACATCCTCGGGCTTGCCATTAAGTGTGGTCACTGTTACATTTAATGGCAAGGATGGCTACCAGCAAATTGATTTTTACTAGCATCATGGTAAACACAAAGACTAAAAATGTTCAGAGACAGTGACTGCCATCACTTGTTGGGCTTTGTGGTGGGTGGTGCCATTGAGCCTGAATATTTGCAAATATTTTATGGGGTCTAATTCTTTAGTCATGGAAGCCAATTCATCTATTTGTTACATGTTGATAAGCACTCCTAATACCTTTCACGCAGTATTGTTTTTATTTGTGCAAAAATTTCTCATATCGGCTTTAGTAACATACAAAATGTCAAAAATTACAATCTGGGGTTCTTGTTCAAGTTGACTCAAAACAAGCTTTGGTAATCAGTAATTGTAAAAATTCTGTTTCATTTACAGTCAAAACATTTCATAAAGCTGTAAATGAATCTCGTGATGTTCTCTCTAACCCAGATTTCATTGGTGTAACTGAAGCAGAATTTTTGGTAGAACTTTGTGTTCAAGGAGTTTGTGCTGTATGCATTATATACATTCGATATGACAATACTTACAAATCTTTCCCTATATGATTCTTAGGGAAAAAATAATTACAACCAAAATAAAACATATTACTTTCCCAGAGGCAAGAGAAATTGGAAACAACAAAACACCAAAAGTTATCATTTCCTACTCATCTACTTTACAAACAAATGCTAAAATAAACAACGATTCAACAACAATTCAGCAACGAAGACTAGTTTAGCAAAATCTGCTCCACTTTCAACTTTGTCATCTGAATCTTATGCACATTCAATTTCTAATAGTACAAAGAAATCAACTTCAATTTCCCATAAATCTAAGACTGGTTATATAAAAATTAAAAAACCTCAATCTCATAGAAAAAGCTTTAAAAGAAAAATTGATAACAGGGTTTGCACACAACTCCTGGAAACTCCTTTAATTCCAAAAAAAAATTTTTAAGGGCCCTTGAAACTCCTGGAATTTTGACTCGACTCCTTGAAAATCATGAATTACTCCTGAAATTTTTTCTTACCTTGATGCATTTATTTATTTATACAAAAATTTAATATTTTAAAATTTTCAATAAAAAAGTCGAAAAACTTGATTCGGTATTAGTTTTTAATATTGCCGCTAGATGGCGGAACGTTCGATATTAAATTTTTGTACTTTAACTGTTGACTTCTGTATACGTTTTCAGGATCTAGTTCAGCTACAGTAATTTCATGATAACTCCGTTTAGTAGTATTTAAATTTATGTAAAGTTAAATGAAGTAATTACCAAACAAAAATGTTTTGCGCAATTAAGACCGGCGATTATAATTGATTCTTTTTTATTTGTGCTGCTGTTTTCCTTGATTTTTACTAGCATAAAATTTATTTATGCTAGTAAAAATATATAGTAATTGTATAAAATTCTTTGAATATTAATATATAAATATAAAATTTTTAAGTTTAAATATATTTTCCACGTTTCTTTTGATGAAGATTACGTTTAATTCAATTGGTAAAAATTTACCGTATGGTCACCCTTGGCGAAATTTTCAAAATGGTGGGAGGAAAATGACTGAAATATTAACAAATATTACATACATTGTGTTGGCATATAACAATATGCTCAACTAATTTTACAAAATTAACAAAAAACGCAGATTTATAAATTTCAAACATCAATGATAAAATAATAAAGTTGATATGTTAAATTATCCATAAATTTTTTTGATTAAATTTTAAATTATTGAATTTACATCGGTAAATATTCATGAGAAATTAATGACAGATAGGGTTGCCAAAATAATAGTTTGCCGCGTTTCCAGTAAAAATGTTCGCCAAATTTCGTGCCAAAAAACGCGCCAAGGGTGACTGTACAGTAAATCTGATGCATTCAATTGAATCAGGATACATTTGTTTATTAATGAAATAAAGATTGAAATAAAAATTATTTAATATGCCTGGTGGAAAGTGTTTTTTCAATGACCAATGGACTCTTGAAACTATATCTGATAGTTGTATTTGTTTTGAGTAAGTGTATATATTTTCGAAAAGAAATTATCATACACATCTTGAAATACTCAATAAATTAATAGACAGGAATCTATTGGAAATGTCTAAAAACTCTAAAATAACTCACATTATTTTATACAATGTATAATCTAGTATTAAATAGAATGTGGATTTAAATAAAAAATTTGCTGTTATATCTGTAAATTCATTGAAGGCTTTTGAAATAATCATTAATGATTTTAATTTAAATAAAAAATAGTGTCATTGATGTTTGCAATTATTTGTTTTTATTACTTACAGAAATGAATGAAAAAAAAAATGCATGTACATAATATTCATATTTGGTGAAGAACAATTTTTAAAGTAAAATAAAAAAATATTTAACCTGAATATTGATACCTCCTGGAAATTTTTGATTTGACTCCTGGAAAACTCCTGGAATTTTATTCTTGGAAATCTGTGTGAACCCTGTGATAAATACTCTTCTGAAACAGATGTGAATGATGAATGAAAAAATGAACTCCTCTACTTCTCAAACTGTTTCAAAAAGAAAAGAAAAATTCAGAAAACAATCAAATAAAACCTGATCTACATGACATCAATTTCATGGAATTCTTGTATTTTTCATTTATCTCATTTTTCTGGCTTTTATAAATATCTTTATTCTTCTGAGTCATTTATCGCATGATTCTCAATTAATTCTCATCCAGTGATTAATTCATGCTCTTAATTTTATTAAAGATAACTTGGTTTTCGGTGCAGCTTATCCCACCTGGAGGGTCTTGTGCCAGTAAAATTAAATCAATATACTTCGGAGAAAATGTTTTGTGGTTTTGTTTTATGTATGTATGGAAACTAATATGAACATATTTGATACCATTGTTTCTTATATCTTTTATAAATTTTCCAACAACTTAAATTGTGGAAAATTTATAAATTATTTTGCTTTAAAAGAGATGTCTATTGAAAATAAGAATTTTTTTTTTAGTTAAAAGAAAAATTTTAACTGTAAATTGTTTTAGTTTTTTATTTTTAGATATGTTCTAATCATACAATTTTATGTATATTTTTAATATAAACAAATTTTATATTTTGTAACAATAGGCATTTCTAAAGTTTTATGCTAAAAGAATGGGTACTTTGAAGATTAAATTTTGCTAAAATATTTTCTTTTGATGTATTGCTTTATTTTGAAATGAATTCCTATTTAAAAATTTCTGTAAGCATGGATATCTTTAATAGAAATTTTATAATTATAAGTTATGATAAACAAATTAAAGATAAAATTAATGGGAGCTAGAAAAAAGCATGAATTTTTACTGGAAATGATGATAATAAACATTCATTCATTCAGTATGACTATTATAGCTTCAGTGTAGATAAAAAAAAATTAAGTTATTTTTATTTTATTATTTTTAATTTTGGTGTGTTGTGATGAAAGTCAACATTTTGTATTTTTCTCAAACAGTAATCATTGAAATCAAATATTTGAACTGAAATAAAATTTAGATCTTTAGGAATAAATCTTAAAATTTTGATTTGATCAGTCTTGAAGTTATCTTGCAAAAATGTAAATAAAATTATTGGAATAACTTACAAACTTTTTTACTGTGGTGTTAATTATAATATAACAAACTTAGTTATAGGGAGATCAATATTTCTTTTTAAGAAACTTCAGTGATATTTGTCAAAGATGAAGTACATGTTTGTTGTCTTTTTCTCATATCTTAAGTAATTTACTCAGGCAAGCATATTTAGATATAGATCTCCTTTGGCAAATTTATAAGAGAAAATTTAAATGAAATTTGTTTCACTGCTACTACAGTTGTAAATCTTTCCATTTGCTAAAAGATGTAGGTAATTGATCTTGGTTGAATTAACCCTGACGTATATGGTGTTTAAAGAGCAATAAACCAAATCAAGTGTTTGCAATAATGCTCAGTTTTTAAAATCTTAGTATTTAGAATGTATCCAAGAAGTGTGTTAAAAGTAGTGTAGTAATGAAACTAGTTAACTATAAATATACAGTTCTCAAATCAGATCATTGTCAATCTCATCAGATCGTTTGAAATATTTTAGCTAGTAGTTTTTTTTATAAGACTATATATTTCTCTAAATGTTTAACTAATTCTTATTTTTTAATATATTTTCAGAACCAAATATTAGCAGTCCCTTAAATACTGATGCTGCTATGATGTGGAAAGATCAAGAAAAATATAGAGTATATCTCCATGAGAAGTATGATAATGATGTGCGAAAAAAAACTTAGAACTAAATTGTGTTAGTTTGTGTAAATTTTTTTACATTCAACTTGACTTGTTTTGTACATTTTTTCATTCATAAATTTATTGCAATTCATTATTTATGTGCAACATTGAATTTTCAGACTATCATTGCATAGATAGTAATAAAGTTTTATATTCAGTTTTAAATTTATTTAGCTTTTGACATGAAAGTAATATTGCCAAGTATTTCAGGTGGAATAAAGCTTAGAAGAAAGCAAAATAATGAGGTTACTGTGTGGCTAAACGTTTCTTTTTATATAAGTTGTAGAATATATTCTACTTAAAGTGATTTAACTGCTTGACCAATATAAAGCTAAAATTAGTCTCTTTTGCAATCAACCTGCATTTGCATCATTTAGATTTTACTAGCCATTAAAATTGATAGACTAGGAAAATATCCAAGTAATGATATTTATGGGATAAATATATTATACTGCAAACAAGTGATTAGAAAACAAATCATAAGAAATCAACATTCATAACAACCACTTTTGGCAGCACTTATAGGCTTTACCACTACTTAAAAAATTGTATGTCATGTACAGTTTTTACGCAATATTACAGTTTATAGTATGGTGGAGTTTAACACAATCACAATCCACCCATCACAATGCCAGTTTATAGTCAAGTGAAAAGAAAGGAAGCTTGCATGGGAGAAATAAAGGAAACTAGTTTTTTTTAGGAAAAAGGTTGAGGGTGAATTATAGTGACTATAAACATCAGAAATAACCCAATGAAAGAAATTGAAACAAATTAATTTTTTTATTCAATTTTATAAAAACTTACTACTTTATTCTACAGAGATAACATTTAATTCTAGATTGGTTTTTTACTTATTTGAAAATCATTTTTATTTGCATATTTTATTTATTTTTATTAAATTGCTACAGATTAAATTATGTTTATAATTTTTTACAGCTAATTAATTTCTCTCAATTAAAAAATCTTAATGTGTCTTTAAAAATTCCAATTAGAGACTCAATATAATTAAAAATTGACTTTTCATCCAATTTGTCTTATCAACTTATAAATATAACATGAAGAATAATTAATATTCATGGACACTATCTATAATTTACCAAACCCACATATTTAAAGTCATGAAAACATAGTAACAATAGCTTAATCAGCAATATGCAATAAACTTTTGTATTTAATTAACCCTTTGATGGTTATGAACGAGCTGAGCTCGCAATCGAATCGTGCTTCATAATGCGCGCAAACGAGTTCCGCTCGGCAGCGTGTTTTCGACCGAAAAGGTTAGAAACGAGTTCTGCTCGCGTAGTTAAATTTTCCCCCAATGCGCGCTGACGAGCTGAGCTCGTTCGCCAATATTATTTTGCATTGATAATGTTACAAACGAATCCTACTCGCAAATTTAGTTAGTTTTACTGCCTACAGATAACGGATTCCATGAATTTCTTTTCATAATGATTGAAGTTGTTTATATTTTTACCTTGTTGTTTATATAGCCATTTTGGCGTGGTATTTTGAGTGTTTGTAAAGAAAAATGGCTCAAAAGCTTAAGTTAAATAATATTGATTATGACGATGATTATGATTGTGATACAGAAAGCTTATCTAGTTTTGAATCTGATGACGACTTTGTTCATAATATATCAACATTAGTGTTTTACATTAGTTGTATTTATTTAGACTTTTCAATTTAATATTTGTATAAACTTGTATTTATATTTAACGATTATTATTTATAAAATTGGTTATTAAAATTTATAATTTACTACTTACAAATTATCATTTATTAATTATTTTAAAGTACTTAAATACTGGTATTTATGTATTAAAAGTACTTTAAGAATTTTATAAAACACGCGAGGTGAGCTATCCACCCCATCGCCACAGAAGGGTGACATTTTCGGAAGAACGGCGGAGGAAAACAGCTGCGAATTTCGACTGCTGCTTGAGTCGCAGTACAGCGCGAATTAAGTAAGCGAAAACTGCTACTTTCCCTAACCGCTAAAGGGTTAATTATAAAGTAATATAGTATATTGTTTCATGTAAATTTCATTTTAAATCTTTAAACGTTTACTAAAATTTTAATTTGCATAATAAGTTATCTTAATAATAAAAATATTTAATGTATATAAATGACATAAAACTACATATTTATGAACATAAATATAACATATTTTGTTTAAATAATAAAAAATTGTGTGTATAAACCTCAATTTTCAACATCTTTGAAAAACTATTAGTTTATGAATTTGCCTTTTTGGTAAGTTATAGTATTTCATTTTATATGAATGTATTTACTGTTCTCTAGTACTCAATTGTGTGTGAAATTTACTATAAATCAGCAATTCTGAACATGGGGGTCATCCCCCCTTAAACACGTTAAAAGGAGAGTGGGAATATATCCAAAAGAGTATTTTTTTTTAAAAAATTAACTGACTGAAAGGAAAGCACACACAATGCAGAACGAAATGCACTTCAACACAATATTTAACTATTAACTTAATAAATTAAAACTTACTAAATTAAAAGCAAATTTAATAATTAATAGTGATTTCCTTGGGCTTGTAATACAGAGCAAAGTTTTTCCAAGGAAAGCTTAATATTAGTCTCTCAATTTTTCTATATTTAATCTTGGTTTCAATACCTGTTGTGAAGTCTGTAAATGTTTCTTTCTCTGCAATTAAGAGCCTTTTAGGAGTATTATGAAATGGATCACTAACCCATTCGTAACTTGCTGTCAGTTTGTCCTCAGAAAGAAAATATTTAAAATACTTTGCTAACATGGCTAAAAGATTTTTTTGGTTACAAAAAAACTTTTACATGTTCTTAAGCTTTGTAAGTTTTAACACAATCATCCACATTTGCAAATATTGTCAGTTATTTTTGCTTTAAATTTCTGCTGTAAAATTCCAATTATTTATAAAAAAGCATTAACTTTATCACTTGTATTCAGTATATGGTTATTTTATCTTTAAAATTAAATATTCAGGTTACTTAATTTCTCAAATATATTAACTAATTACTTCAGTTTCATCACAAGTAAACCATTGCATAAATTTTCTGCTTAGGGTCTCTTCTAGAAAAGTGCCGATATCTTTTAATTTATAAACACATTCTAAAAATTTGCCACATAGTAACCATCTTGCCTCTCAGTAATACCGAATGTATTGCATCCCTGTCTTTACAAAGTGCAGAAAAGAATCTCGATTTCAAGGGTCTCATTTTTATACACAGTCCAGTCGCATTAATGTGACCACTTGTCAAAAGCCAGAATAACTACTTCGCAGACCGGTCTGCTGCGAAACGGAGAGAATTAGGTTCCTGAAGGTGTTCACTGGGATGTTGAGCTATGCCGTGAACAGTTGCGCTAGATTACACGGGTGAGGATCCATTCGTGAACAACCCGATTGAAATAGTCCCACAGATTATTGATTGGATTTAAGTCTGGTGAGTTTGATAGCCAGGGAGGAATGTTAAACTCATCCTAGTGTTCTTCAAACCATGCACATACACAGCCAGCTTTGACACCTCACATAGTCCTCTCAAATATATTAACTAAATGCCAAAAACATTGCGCGTATAGTGTTGGACATGGTGTGCTAGAACAGATTCGTACTTTCATCGATAAAATGTACCTTCCTCTAGGGGGAGTGAACACAGAGAATGGCAGGAAAACATTCCCTTGACCATAGTGCTCTCACCTCCAGCAATGACTGCTGGGTGTTTGCTTTAAGAGGTTTCACATCGCATACACCAACATCTATCTATCCGAAGAATCATGATTAATCGAAAACATTTATGTTGCCACTCACAGTGGACATCCAGTTGCGTTACTCATATGCAAATTCCAGCCTTCGTTGTAGATGAACAGCAGTCAGCATAGATGCATAAACCAGGAGTCTGCTTCAGAAACCCAGACGCTACAATATTTTCTGAACAGTGGTCTGAGACACGGTTGGTAGAGCCCATTAGTTTATCTGGGTGGTCAGTTACTCAACGGAATTACATCTACGCATATCTGCAACTGTCATTCACACCTCTGTCGCTGATTTTGGACAGTCCCATTTTGGTATGAATGGTATTTACCAGGGCTGCACGCGAACTATTCTCAAACTTAGCCGTTTCGAAAATGCTTCCATCCTAGGCCCTCTTGGATGTCTTATAAATCGCTCCGTTTCTTCATTACACCAACGATTGCAGTATTTTTTCGAAGACCTCACACTCTTTATATACGCTCTATTGCTCTGTCATGCCACCTGCCTTCTAGGATTCTTTATTTAACGTTGATGTTGTGTAGTGCCTGGTGGTCACATTAATGTGTGTGTGTGTGACGACTTTGCAATAATAAAGTAACGTTGAATGTATTGCATCCACAAAAGACGGAAAAAAAAATTCTTGATTTCAGAGTCTCATTTTCATATAATTTACTGCGGACACAACCGTAGTTAACTCAGTATTCACGCTAGGGCTCATTTCTTTGGGAGTCAAAGCTCTGTGGATCATGCAATGTGTTCAGAAGCACCGTGGTGATTTTTGTTTTACTTCCATCTCTTTGGTTTGTTTACTTTAAAATCATCCGGACATTGAAAGAGCACCATCGGTGCATATTCCGACTCAATTTTTCCATTCTGTGTGTTTGCTTCGTTCATGAAGTCATTTGAAAAAGCAAATAATGTGAGTGCTATTTTTAAAGTTTGCAGAAAAGTAGTTCTACTATACTGACATCGAAAAATTGAACATAGACAATGAAATGAGCAACTTCTTACTATCTGTTGCCTCATCAAACTGTGTTGAAAACAATTTGACTCGCGACTTAAAGAAAAGCTGATACTGTACAAGAGTTATCTCCAAATGTAGTTTTTACAATCTCAATTGCTGCTGGCAAAATATTCTTGTGGATGAGGGATGTTATATAAAACTTGGTATGAGGTAATATAAATTCGTGAATGACTTCATTCACTCTGTTTATAAAAGATTATTTTTGCGTTATGTGGGATTGAAATTTAATTCGACGAATTATCTGCACTCTAAAAAAAGCACTGTAATTTTACAGCAAAATGTGCTGGCGTTTTGGGCGCCAGTACAATATGCTGTAAATTTTACAGCATATTCGTAAAGATTTTAGAGTTCTTTTTACTGAATTTTTACAGCACATTTTACTATGCATTTTGCTGCATATTCTACAAAACCTATTGCAATAGCTATCAGCATGTTTTGTAACTTTAACATAACTTAAGTTTGAATTTTTTTTATTACATTTTTTTAAAAAAATTAAAAAATAAGTTATATTGAATACCATACAAAGCTAAGCATAAAATTGATTTTTGATATATCTGATTCTACAGATTTAGGATAAAAAGAAACCTTACAAAACATTCTATTTTACTAAAATTACCAAAGGGAAATTAGTTAATGATATAGTATTTTAATTATACTGTAAAGACAATAAAAGTTTTCTTTTTGATATTGTTTAAAGTAATTGATTTTTCTATTATAATAAAAGCAAATAAAGATTCTGAGGAAAAAAAGCAATATAGTTGACAATACACAAATAATTGAAAAGAATTTTTTTATTTACATTTTAATAATTATAGCCATTTAAAGCTGGATAAATTATTTAAAAGTGACAAAAACACGTGCTTGGATTCCATCCTTGACATAATTTTTAGATTTCGTTCCCCGCGAGGGATTAAAGTTGAACAAGCACCTGCAAAAAAAGAAAAAAAAATCAAACACATGAATAACTAATTTGAAATTTCAAGAGCTGAATATTTCAGAGGAAAAGTTTTTTAATAGTTCAATAAAATAATTATAGAACTTTTTATTGTTTCATATAACTGATTGAATTTCCCTAAAATATACTTCTTTTAATAGTTAACAAGTGTTTGTTACATTCATGCAATCACAATCATTTTGATGATAAAAATTATTTCAAGGGATTTTACAATTTCATGATAAGAATTTTTGGTAATGAAGGTCTCACTTCTTATGAAGATGATAAAATCTGTACTTCAATTAAATCATTCTAACTGAGGTTTTCTATCTCGAAAAACTAATTTGTAATTGATTTAATTAAATTTGTTTTATAAGAATTCATTTATGTTATCGAAAATTATATCCTCTGAGAAGCAAATCATAACATTTCCAATGGGAACTGTGAATGACAAATTTTTAGAAATAAAGTGCAAAACATGAACCGTATGTCCACATTTTAAAGATAACTTACAAAAGCCGATTTTAAGTTAAAAAAATTAATTTTGTAAAGAATATGGAAACATTTCTTTGCATTCATATATACACAATTTAAAAATATTTCCATCGAAAATAAATAGAAAAATTAAAATGCTATAATGTGTCAAAGTAACAATAATTTATGAAATAACATTTTATAAACATTTGCTTAAAACTGAATTTCTTTAACTCGTAAATAGTTACCTCAAAAGTGAAATCTAAGTTGTCTTAGAGTGAGATCAAAGTTGTATTTCCCTCTAAGAAAACTTTAATTTCAATAAGAATTTACATGAAATACTGCAAAATTAGGAAATATAAAAACATTTGCTATTCACACACATTAAGTCTGCATATTTACGGCATTATATACGTACTTAAAACTAAATAAAGGAGAATACAATTGAGAAGTTGTATCAAAAATATATTTAACTAAAACAATTTATTTAGATTTTCTTACAATTTTATATATTCACGTGATTTATTTTAGATAGAATGTTAGCAGAGTAAACAGTATTTGAAAAGGTCAATAAATGTAACAACAAATTTTTGCTTTTGAGTTAAAACATTTCAAACCTTATGAAATATATAAATAATACATACCACAAATTAATACACATGGTGTGTAAGGTAAGTCTATAATATCTACTGCATCCTAAGTAGATGTGGAAATCTAAAACCAATAAACAAATTTGTGATTAATATTTATATTCATTTCTAAATTTCTTATTTATTATTTACTAAACAGTAATTTTTTTAAATAAAGTTTAGAATACTTTACTGTAATACTTCTAAATATTTTTTCAAGTCTACAAAATATGCAGATCGAAGAACAATACACGCTCCAACATCCTCTTTTCCATCCAATTCCTCAATAGTTAAAGATTGTATTTCACAACCTCCAGGAGAAGAAGTTTTTAAGAAATTAACAATTCTTTTAATTTTGTTAGCTGATGCAAACTTAAGTCTTTCATTTAAATCTACAGCAGTTAACACTTAAAATGGTCCAAAAGCTTTGCTTTAAAAATAAGCAAGGCCATCTTTCTTTTAATGTGGAAATATCACTAGGTGTGTTAATATCTTTTCTTTGAAATGGAAAAGTCTCATTAATTTTACAACCTCTTCAATTATAACTTCAAAAAACACACTGCATTTTGGCTTCTTGTCGGACATCACACACACAAAATGAAGGAAAAATAGAAAACTTTTAAAAATACACACGTGCTTACAAAAATTCTCTCTCTCCCAATACTTGTTCTAGCTTTCAAATATGGCTGAAGTTGATATGAAGAGGCTTTACTCTGAATAGTCTTACTACTAAAAGTTATTTGTGATTATTCTATTTTTAAAACAAGTGTGACCATATTGGAAGGTAGTATTTAATGTGCACAGTAGTATTAGAAAAATCTTGAGCACAATATATTTTAAATATGTTAAGCAAGAACAAATTACAAAGTTTTCACTCATGTATTTGTTTCTTAATTATAATTTTAAATTAGCTTTTTATGAATTTCAGATTCCTTCACTAACATGTAAACAAATCATAAATAGTTCTACAAATTTTGCAATTTTTTAATAAAATAAAGTAAAATTTGCAGTAATAATTTTTTTACAAAAAAAAAAAGTGTTGCTTGAAATTTTGTTTTATATATATCAAACAACCAACAAGATTTCTCAAACAGGCTTTTAATTAGTAATATAAATTTAAAAAATTAATCTTGGTTATAAAATAATAAACTTTACATTTTCTAAATAAATGACCTTAATTCGAATAGTACTTCCTAATATGTATTTAAAAAAGGACTATTTCTTATATATTTGTTATAAAATAATGATTTTAAAAAATAGATATTTTAAAAAAAGCATTACATTTTTCATTGAAATGCATTTTTACATTTCATGCAAATTCTAAACACAAGACCATTTATTCTAATAAATATCTTTATTTGTAATATAATTTTATTAAAAGAATTTACAAACATTTATGCCTAAAAAATGATTATTTTAATGCATGTTTCAAAATGGAATTGAATTACTGATCATAATTAGAATGCAATTTAACGATCTGTATTAAAAAAAATAAACATTTTTTAATAAAATTCTAATCTAAAAATTACTAAAAAATATAAAAATATATGTTATATTTAGTTAATATACAGTAAACTATATCATTTTACAATGAAAGAAAAATCAGGAATTTTCAATAACGAAATAAAATAGAAATTCCGCGTTAATATATTTAATAATATATATCTAAAAGAATATAACAATAGATGATTATTCAATTTTAATTTTGAAAGAAATATAGCTAAGCAATTTTATAACAATGGAAGCACTTAAATACAACTCTAATTTCGTCAAAAATTTGATAATTAAAATACTAATCAATTATGTTACCAAACGACTATAAAATATTTTAAATATTAATAAAAAGTAAGTAAAAAAATATTGACACTGAATTAATACTAGTGAATGTGATCATTTGTAAATTCAGCTTAGAAATTTTTGAAATGTTAAGTCAAATTTATAAGAATTTATATAAATCAAAGTTAGCTAACAACTTGCATAATAAACTATATGAAAATAGAGTATACGTTACCTTATATTTGGTGTATGACTAAATTTCGATAGAAATTCAATGAAAGGAACAACTATTCTCGAAATATCACCAACTTCACTAAGCGAAAACAAGGGCAAATGTAACGTTACGCTCTGTAACGAAACAACTCAAAAAAGTTTAAGCAGGGCTGATATCTACCCGATGTCGTATTTCGACAGATTAATTAATTTTACTGAATAAAACTCAGAATGTGAAACGAAACTAACATTTAATAAAGCACACAGAACATTACAAACTACAAGGACAAAGTTTACAAGATCTACTGAAGAGAAAAGATATCAACATATGACGTCAGCTCGTGCGGGATGCGCACGGCACGTGATTGGTGGGTGAGGTGCTGCCATTCGCAACATCCTCCCCCCTTTTTGAGGAGCTGGATAGCTACTCAAAAACATCAGTTACAGTCATTAGGTTCAGTTTTTTAGGTCTTCTTTTGGTAACTTGAGGTTGTGTGACCTCTGAAGACGGACTCTGCGATTTCACAGATTCAGTCTGTTGAATACTCTGCAGTGGCAAGCTCTCCAAGTCATCTCCACTGACTTCGAGCGGAAACACACGCTGAATTGGACGCACTATTGTAGAAGACTGAAAGTTTAAGTATTCTTGATAATATTTCCTTGATGTTATTTTTGATACCACACTTGTCTGATTACTTATCGATGCTTGTCTTTCGTCTAATGCCAGTTTCAAAATGTATCCATGATTTTGCATAAATCTGCTGCTGGGAATATTTAATACGCTGTATTTGAATTAGTACGAAAACGTACATATACTATACACCAGGAATGACCAAATTGGGGCTCACGAGCCACATGCGGCTATTTGAAGAATTATTTGTGGCTTTCTATAAATATACCAGAGTTCCCTTTTCATTTTTGTGTTAGGTTTTAAAAAATTACTATCGTTCTGTATGTGTTTCAGAATGTCTTTTAAATTACCGGCAACAAATATGAAGGTCTAAGTGCAAAGTTGTATCAAATTTTATTTCCGTCCAAGTTAAGAATGACATGACTCATTGAAAACTGCGAACGAACACAGTGGCGTTATCGACTGACTCCTGACCGATTTTGAATTTGTAAACTTTCATTGTACCAGACAGTTGGCATTGTGCTCTGAAGGAAACAATTTGTATCACTCTTGCAACGGATCTAATTTGTAATCTGGAATTTTTGTTAACTATAATTTGCTTCGTAATATGTAACACGTGTTATTGTTTTAATAACACAAAACTTGTATTTTCTAAAGGTCTTTATGTATCTCCAGTTGTTTTAAAAATATGAGGACAGAGAACAAAAATAAAATAAAAAATACAAGCAAGAAAATAGAAGTTTTAATAATAAGTGGGAAGAGAATTTCTTTTTTTTTATTAAGAATAAAACAGAAAACATTGTGTGTTATTTGTAATTCTGCGGTCAAAAATTATAAAGCTAACAATTTATATTAACATTATGAAACCAAATCTCCTCAGTTTTCTAATCAGTACACACCAAATTCCAAATTAAGATCGATAAATTTGCTTCTATAAAATAAAACGTCAATATAAATTCAATTTTGATGACCCCATAGAAATGAAGCTAATAATGTGGCTGAAGTCAGTTTTGTTACTGACTAGTATTTTGCTCGTGCAAAACGCCCGTATGGAGAGAGAGCTTTTGTTAAACAACTTGGAAGATGTATTTACAGCATAGCATAAAGTTGTTTCTCAAATTCTTATTTCGAGACACCCAATTAAACAAGCATAACTTCAATTAATACATCTCTTGAATGTAATTTAAGAAATGAATTGAGCTGTATTGCCTTCAGCTTAGCCCTTGACGAATCGACTGATATCGCAGATCTTCCGCAATTGGCAATTTTCATGCATTTTTATTTTACCTGATTTCGTTGTTAAATAAGAACTATTAGATTTAATAGCGCTTCAAGAATCAATCCGCGGTGTCGATATAAAAAAGGCATTAGATTCTATGATGAAAACTTTTGATGTGCTTCTTAATAAACTTGTAAGTATTGCAACTGATGGAGCTCCGGCAATGCTGGTTAAAATAATCGGTCTTATTGGGCTTTTAAGAAATAACAAAATAAAAATCAAATTGCACAATTCGTAGTGAGTCACTGCATAATTAACCGAGAACATCTCGTTACAAAATAATTTTATACATGAATAAATATTTACAAAACTGAAACAATCCAACATCTTGTGGTGTAAAAGGTATTCGTACATCAGGCATATATTGGCCAACACACAATCATAATATTACAGCTAATACCTTGTAGGATATCCTTTAGCTCGAATAACTGCCTTGAGTCTCTTTGGCATTGATTTCACCAATTTTGCTATTATTGAGCTAGATATGGCGTGCCATTCTTGATTAAGAGCTGATTCCAAATCATTTTTATTAGAAATATGTCTGGATCTAATATTTTTTTATCAAGAACGTCCCATAAATTCTCGATGGGGTCGAGGTCCAGCGATTGAGGAGGAAATTTCATGAACTTTGGAGTATTATATAGTATCCAGAGACTTGTGTTTAGGGCTGTGTGCTTGGGGTCGTTATCATGCATGAAAACGTAATCACCATTCAAGCCCATTTTTGTTGCACTAAGTCCTAAATTATTGTTTAAAATATCAATATGAAGTTGATGATTCATAATGCCTTTAATAAAGACTAATTTGCCCACCCCAGAAGCACTCATACACCCCCAAACAAGCTGACTTCCACCCCCATGTTTCACTGTTGGCACTAAATTCTTAGGATGCATTTCTGTATTGCGCTTTCTTCATACCATTCGTCTCCCGTCCTATCCAAATATGTTGTATTTACTTTCGTCTGTAAAGATGATCTTTTTCCAGAAATCTGGACTTTCATTAACGTATTGCTTTAGGAAAGACAATCGCAGCTTCCGATTCTTCTCACTAACAAAGAATTTTAGTCTCGCAACATGGCCATGGAAACCTTCATTTCTGCATGAATTTCAAACAGTACTTACGGAGCCTGCTGTTCCCATGCTCTTTAGTTCTGATGTTAATGTAGGAGCACTTATTTTGGGATCCTTCTTTAATGAACGTACCAGAAACCGTCTGTCAGATGATGCCAATAGACATGGCCGCCCAGTACGAGAACTGTTTTGAACTGTTAGAGTGGCAGCAAACTTTTTTATGATTGACTGCACAGTTGACCGGGGTCTACCAACCAGATCAGAAATCTTGTTGTATGATTTACTATCTTTACGGAGCTTTAAAATCAGTTTTCTTTCGGAAACACTTGAATATTTTCTTTTACGACCCATTACAGAATTTCTAGTTTCTCCCTGCATTAAAATTTCCACTGAAGAACCTTTTAAGTATATATATATATATATATATATATATATATATATATATATATATATATATATATATATATATATATATATATATATATATATATATATATATATATATATATATAACTTACAAGATAGCTTCAACTAACTTCACCTTAATGGCTAAACCAATCACAAAATATTACTAAAAAAAATTTGCATTTCTTTTAGTGTACGAATACTTTTTACACCATAAGATGTTGGATTGTTACAGTTTTGTAAATATTTATTCATGTATAAAATTATTTTTGTGTAAATTTCACATGAAACTAGTGAAAATATGTTCTATTATGTATTTATTATTAATTGAAATGGAATTTATGTTTATCATTTTTATGAACGGATCTCTTTTAAATCAATCGTCGTACTGCACAAATACTTTTTACACTCACTGTAGGTTATTTTATGAACAATTATTCTGTCATAATTATAAAACGTTGAACAAAACTTGAATGATAAATGATGGAAATTCAGATTTTTCTTCTACAATACATAAGGTTTTTATTTTATATAGCGATTTTATTATTTAATAATAAATTAACACAACTGTAATTACAAATTTATTATAATAAGTTTCAAATAATTACCCATTGCAATATTTATTTTCCTGCTTCTTAATAATGAGGCTCATAACGTAACCATTTTGTGACAGATATGATGAAAGGTAGAACTGTAATAATTTTTATGTGATCAGAAGTTTTAAATGTTTTTTTTTTCAAGAAACATCTTTATGCTATTCATTTATTGCAATACATCAAATACATTTTCGGGACTAAAATGATTAAAAAATTATAATCAATTTTATAATAATTATTATTTTAATATAATTATAGTAATGCTTATCAACAAATGATAAAACATGATAATGTCCAAAATTTATTTTTAGATTCTAAAATTTTTTAAAATATTCCACGTTTGCTTTGACTTTTTTAGTATAATTTCGAGTTGGTGAAAATAGTTTCAACTTAATAAAAATTTCGTTAAAAATTCATAAGAAAAAATAAAACTTCATAAAAAAGGCTGAAGTTAAATAAAATGACCCCTCAATGTAAGCAGAAAATGTATCTTTAGAAATCTCCAATCTTACAAATACTTTTACCGTGAAATCTATTTATTCATATTTACGCTTTCTTCTATTCCTCAGTTCTTCGTTTCTCCATAGATGTGAGTCGAGGAGAACATATTCATTAGTTGCTAAGCAATGCAGCTGGCCAAGCGAAAACTTAGAATGAGTTCCAGAGAATCTCGAAAATTCAATGTTAAAAACCAAAGCTACGATAACTTAAAAATTCCAAAATACTAAAACATACAAACATTCCACATTACGGTACGACTTGAGAAATTATCACTTGAGGAATGATTTCAGCAATTATGTGATCGGGGAACTGTCTATGAGCTGAAAAAAGTAAAACGATATCTTAATAATCTAATATCTGAAGTAATGTGTTATTTGTTTAATAATGTTGGTTGATTATACAGTTTTCAAATAACGACCATCTCTAATCCAATATGCTACCAGTGTGAACAAGTAGTGACCGAAATGTATATCCAGTGCATCCCACATACCAATATTCCAATATAGAAATGTCAAATGTATGTTGGTAATGTGCATTCTCCCCGATGCAATTATTGATTATGTTGTAAACAGCCCTTGGATTCAGCCAAAAGTAAAACTTCATTATATTCCTGTGTTCAGGTTTTTTGTTGATCATACTATTGAATGTTCTCTTTGTAATGCTGCTTCAAAGATATCTAGAATTGTGGGGGATCAGTCGACAGTACATGCATTTAAAACGCTTTGATCTGTTCATGCACATACTAGTTTTGCAACTGACTTAATTGAGGCGAGTAACATGGTTGTTGCGCCCTCTTAATTGTATGATAATATATATATATATATATATATATATATATATATATATATATATATATATATATATATATATATATATATATATATATATATATATATATATATATATATATATATATATATATAATACCACTATAGGTTTTATAATTGAATCTGCAAGGATACTGAATTCAGATCCTACAATGGCTGTATGACGCACTAAGACCATGTAGATGACATATCTGTCTTCCTTGCTGTTGTGTAAGTATATTGTTATCTAACGAAATCCAGTGGTTATAGGTATAGAGATGACGTTACCCACTGTCTGTCTATATATGCTGTTAATTGTGATTACCTTTATATTGAAAATAAAGTAATAGTTCATCCTTAGGCAATGTAACTTTGCACCAATATCGTGCAGAAACTTTCAAAATACACGAAGACAAGAATCTGTTTAATGATTCAATGCTAAATTTATTTAGATTGGAAAGAGTCGAGCTGGTAGCTGAATGGTTAATACTGCCTTCATTTCAACAGTTCGGGGTCTTGTAATGATTCGGAATACACTTTAAACTTAAGTTCCAATTCCAATTAGCTCTCTTGTATAAAAATTATAACCATTTTTGTGACGAAGCAAATCCTATCTTGAAAGAAATATGATCAGGTGAGAGATCTGATTTAGATTCTCAGCTGATTAAAAGAAATGCATCATATTTTCACATCATCATATACATCATATAATTCATATATATGCCAGATATTTGCAACTCATTGCTGAATTCATACAGAATTTTTAACTCTGGTATAAATGAAGCCTCAGATTTAGAAATTTTTTTTTATTTTTATACTGAAATGTATATATATATGAATTAATCATCACTCAAAGGACCTCAAAATTTAGATTTCATAATACAACGGGGAAAATTCATGTTTATCCAGATTATTCAAGTAAGTTTTAAAGGAACGAACACACACACACACACACACACACACACACACACACACACACACACACACACACACACACACACACACACACACACACACACACACACACACACACACACACACACACACACACACACACACACACACACACACACACACACACACACACACAGAGAGAGAGAGAGAGAGAGAGTAGACGTTCCTTTTTACGAACATTCACGATTTTACAAACTTGTTGCCTGTATCATACATAGCCCATACAGACAATGATAATTTCAATTCCATTTAAGAACTAAATTTTGTAAAATATCTTTTTGGGAATTCCTTTTTAGGCATCTTTCGCTTGTGTTCATTTTTTATAGTTTGATTTTTCTCTCAGTTACCGTTAGAAATTTGGATCGAAGTTTCTTTGAAGAATCATAAATCCATGAATTGTGTGCGGAGAAAATTAACTGCGCTGGACATTAAAATTCTGAATTTTTTGAAGACGCAATTTGTGTAGAGTTTCCTCAGCCTAATCTAATTCTCATCTTACACACCATGCATCAGATTATAATCAATAGCTTTAAGTGCAAATAATGTTAGGTATAAGGAGTGATCTGGGTTTGGAATCGGCTTATGAAATTAAGATTCTATGAGCATTGCACTAGCCAATCTAGGCTTTTAATGATGTTATAACAAACGATAGCTAGCTTATTTTGATATGTAAGCATTTAACAATAAAACATAAGTGAAGATAGCCAAGGACATTTATGTGATGACTTAAATGAAGATGAGTAACTTGTCGACAAATAAACTCATTACTCAAAATTTCCATTTCTGGACTTGAATGTGGATTCGAATGTAATTTGAATTGATAAATGTCAGATGATAAATGATTGAGAACATAATGAGAGTGAAGGGCTTTCAAATATCAAACAAAAAAAATGTTGCTATCGTCTGCAAAACAAACGTATGAATGACTAACAAGCCTGAAGTACTTGGAGAAAAACAGAGAAATACCTTACAGTAACCGATAAAACAAAAAAAAATGTAGTTTTGAAACAAGTGATTTTATTTTATCGAAGAAAAGTCAGACAAAGTAAATATTGTTTTTTAAGTGTGAATTTTAAATTTCACTTGTTTCTTACATGATGCATAGTAAACATTTTTTTTCTAATAGCACTTTACAAAATTTACAAAAAAGCAGTTTGGGGTGTAAAATAAATTAGTTTTATGACTTATATATATATATATATATATATATATATATATATATATATATATATATATATATATATATATATATATATATATATATATATATATATATATATATATATATATATATATATATATATATATATATATATATATATATATATATATATATATATATTATTACGTTAATTAAAATATGAAATATTGTAAAGAAATATACAGGCAAAATACACCTATTAAAATTTTTTATTTAGAATTTTTAAAAACTTTTTATGTGGAATCAAGCAGCTTTCTATGAATAAGCGAGTCTCCTACAATTACCTGCAGCGTGAGACTAGATAACGGTGTGAGTTAACTTCGGTTGTGGTGGACTCTCTATCAACGCAATTTTGAAATTTAATTTTCCTTTAACAGGGAAGTGAATGAAGATTTCTATGACTTTAATTACGACGAACCTGCTTTCACAGTTTATGAAGTTGAAGAAGCCATTAAGAAATGAACAACAAAGCCCCATGTTTTAATATCTCTTTACACGTTTATGCAGAATTATATATATGTAATAAAAATTGGTTTGTGAGAATACCGAATATTTGCCTGTCTAAAATTTTTTTACCAAATATCTGGAAAGTCGCCAGAATCGTTCTCATCCCCATAGATGGAAAGACAAGTCTCAACGTGAATTTTACAGGCCTTTATGTATTCTGCCTGTCTGGAGCAAAATCTTAGCCAAGCTTATTATGAGAAAACATTACTATCACTTCAATAATATGAAGGTTCTAAATGAATTCCAATTCTGATTCATGAATGAAAAAGCACGAATGTACAAAAGAATTAAAAATAGGCGAGCTTACAATATTTGTATTAAGCAAAGGCATATCTATTAGACCTATCATCTTTTTTAGTGGTTACAGAATTTATTACAGAAGTGCGAAGAATTTGGGATTACTTTTTAACCCCAAACTTAACTGAATGAATCCCCTTAATGATGTCAAAAATAAAGTTTTGAACTTGCAAAATAAATTAGCAAGAGTATCTAAAATCAACTAGGGCTTAAAGCCTTCGATCTTAAAACTAATTTACAGCTGTTTGTATTTATTATTTTTCTATTTATTATTATTTACGATTGCCAAGTTTGGTACGTTTATTTTGTCAAAATGAATGCAAAGATCCAATAGATTCAGAAAAGCGCTCAATAAAATCCCAAAGGGTTTCAAAACGATGTCAACCAATGTCTTCAAATTTTAGCAGGATGCGTCCTATCCATTTTAAATCAAAGCACTTTCGAAAAAAGTTTAAGCTCTGGAATTATAGAAAGACAATATTAATGGTGTGGACTGGAATGAAGAGATAACTCCTGGATCAGAAGAATCAAACATAAAGGCCCTTGATGAGAGAAATATTGAATGGAGACTCGAAATTAATCATGATATCTACTTTACTTAGCTTACCGGGTCTAAAATCCGAAGTAGGAAGTGCTTCCATATAATCGCCAAAAACAACAATCTTATTAAAAAATTCAGACTTGATTAAAACAGTTATGGGACTATCTGAGTCAGAAGCTATAGCCATTTTATAAATCTTGAACTTTGCCTTTGAACAAAACATCTGCCATATAAACATTGATCCCGATCGTCGCTAGTGACATTGAGGGAACTTGATTTAAAGAGTGATATTCTCCAAGAGATTTACACTGTAAACTAGGATAGCGCGTGTTTTCACGTTCCATTGTATTAAACTCCATTTAGATATAAGATTCAACGAAGAAGCTAATCATGCCGCGAAGAAAGCAATGGAACTTATTAAAGTTGATGTCAATATAAAACTTAGAAGGCATCAATTTGGAACGCTGACTGCTGTGATAGAAATGAAGAGCTGTGGCAGAGACACTGTGACAACTCAAGTAAAAGTAGACTACCTTTTCCCTTATACCCAAAAGTATCAGGTTTCATCAACCAAATTCTGGTGGGTTACGGAAATTTTATAAGCTATACGAAATGGTTCTATGGCAAACAGGATATTTGCCTTCATGATGACCGATTTCAAGATTCCGATCATCTGATTTTTTGTTGTAAGAAAAATAAGGAAGACAGATAAAGGCTATTTCCAACGAGCTCTGAGAACATGAACTTCAATAAACTTCGCAGAATTACGAGTTCTAAAGTTGGCCTTAGAGAAACTTTAGTAAATGAATTTCAATTATAAATGACTTATAATTGTAATTTTAGCTTTTATTTTGATTTTGTAATCCAATTTTCTATTTTATGAAGATAATGTTTGTTAGCTTGCATTATCATTTTATTGTTACTTCAATGTATGTTTTATTGCTTTTTAATGTATTTTATGTATTTGTTTCCTTATGTTTCTAAGCTTTTGTTATTCCTTTAATAAAGGCCAAATTGGCCCTTATTTTCCATTAGAATGAGATTTGGTTGATCACAGTGTCGTCTCCTGCGGACGGTTTGGCACTTATGCATTCTTGCTTCTTTTTATCTAATGCTTAATGAGTTTTTTGTGAGGTAGCTTCACCAAGGGCAATTTCCCCGCATATGAACTATTGTCCTCCGGATTTTAGTCTCCAGTGTTTAATCTCTCTGTATGCATTGAGATGGGTCAGCTGACATTCTTAGTGTTATTCCAATTTTCTGGCCAAGAAACTGGTAACACCAAGAGAAGTCAGAGGTATTACAATAAAATTAATTCCCCAGATAACTTGTTGTACAAATATCAATTGACTAAAATTGCAGCTTCCTGTGAAACGGGGATAATGACGTAACCAATTGTTGTTGTTGCACCAATATGCTTCTCTGTACTTAGCCCAGAGTTGGGGCCTACCAGTTATATGGAAGCAGCCAGGTGGTAGTCTTTGTAATTTAAAAGTAGGGACTAAGCAGATGACCCCCAATACCTGATCTGTTACCCCACGTGGTATCCTTTAACTTGGAGGACATTGCGACCACATCCTCTTTAACATGCCACTTTATCCCAGCCACTTTTAGTGAATTTCGGTTGAGTTGCGTTTCGAACTTATTACTTTCTGATAATGAGAGCGTCACCCTAACCAACCAGGGATTCATACTACCGGAATTCATAATTAGCAGTTATATTATTCTTGGCTTGTTGTAGTCCAAGTGGATTTCACATATTGCCAAAGTTGATGTGGTATAGCAGCGGGTGGGGGTGTATTCCCTGAGATGGTTGTTGTGAAAACATGGAAGACGCATTTTCGATGGACGATAAATTGGGATGACAAAAAGGCTAAAGAAGCAATTCAATTTGATTGGTAATGAAGAGCTCTTGAACATTGCGTGCCACGGTCGGTTGCACATTATCCTGTTGGAATACAGTTTATAGCAAGCACTGAATTTTTGGGAGGATCACGGGCTACTACACCTCAGTACCACCTCACTCAACAACTAATTCTACATTAGTAGAACTAGTTCTTCAGTGTATCAGTAATGTGTGCTAGAAAATGCGGGTGTGAAATCCAATACCACCTGAAACCGTGATACCTGAAGAAGAGCAATATGGGGATGTATAATGTTACATTTCAGTAGTCTTTTAACTCGGTGTCTCCAGATTTGAAACTAACCGTCGTAGTGTTGCAGACAGAAAGGGGATTTGTGAATAAACAAAATGTCATTTTATTCCATTATCCATGTCCGTGGCTCATCGTACCATGGGCGCAAATGTCTGTGGTTTTTATTTAAAGGTAAATTAAACAATGGACACCTTATGGACATTCTGATTGAATGTTACGAGCGGACACCGAATGATGCGTAAGAAATTGAATTGTGATATGAATTGAATTGAATTGTGAAATTGAATTGTGGTTCGTGATATGGTTGAGCAATCTATCACTGTTATGCGCACAGTATGCTTATGATTACGTGCAGTAGTACGACAAGGTGGACATTGTCTACCTCATCGGTCTACCATGTAGCGTTTACAGATCAACATCACAATTCCCATTTGCTTGGGTTTCTACAATACGATCACCAATTTCTCCGAAGTTTACTATGCTTTCTCGATCGAACTCATAAACTTGTTCAAAAAATGTTTAATGTCTTCTACAAAGCATATTTAAACAGTTAACGAAAAAAATCTCGCCCGAAAAATAACTGTCGTACTTTAGATCGCTGATTTCCTCTCTATTTATACAGTATACTGTCATTTTTACGAATTCATAGGGACCGATAAATAAGTTTTTAAAATCAAAAGTTCATAAAATAGGAAAAAGTAGCTAGACTATATTATTTTTTACTAAGCTGCTTTCTCTTTTTAAATAAATTACTATTAGAAAAAATTGCTTAGTGTACACTATATAAAAAAGACACAAATGCAAAAAACAAAACAAAAAAAATTCATCTTTAAAATTATTCTTACTTTCATTTTATTGATGAAAAATACGGCAAAGTTAACACTTATTTTTTCATAGTTGATAATGTTTAAATCAGTTTTGAATTTTCAATATAGAAAAGCATTTTATTGCTGTTTTTCTCAAAAAAAGTACCTCAATCTTGTTGATCATTCATCTGCTTATTTTGCAGGTCGTCGTATTGTTACATTATTTTCTTCTTGTTTAATGCCTGGAAATTATTTGCCATTTTTTAATCATATAATCCTCTTATTTCTTACGTATGTATTGTATTCAAGTCCACATTCAAAAAGTTTTGAATTTAAATTTCAAGCATCAGTGTCTTTTTTTGTCGAAAATCACGGACGAGAGTTAATCTTATTTCACAATTTGTCAGACAAATTTTTGTTGAATTCTTCTGCTACGGTGTTTCTTTAATAAAGCCAGTAATAATGTGGCCTTAGTCATTGACTTTCTAAATGTCAACAATTTAATGGAGTTGATCTGACAAATGTCACATCTTTAAAGAGAATAAGCCAACAACAACATAATATGCCCTATAATAAAATGGGCTACTATCGTTTTTTTTGCAACATCGTTTCAAGAATAGATTGACATGTGCATTGCGCCTAGAATGTCAACTTCAATGGTGATCCCAAGCCCCAATCACTCCTTGTAAAAATACCTTATGATGTTTTCATTAGAAGCGTTAGATTAGGAAGAGAAATACTACACGAAGTACTTAAGAAAACAGGATTTCAGCTTCAGCAGGGCAGTTAGTTATCAGCAATGCGAACGATTTACAATTTTCCAGAAAAAATGCTGTTCTAAGTTTTTCAACCATAAAATAAAAATTAAAATGGAAAAAAATGAAAAACATAGACCATAAAAAATAAATGAATCGAAAGACGCATGAAAATGAGTTTTTCTTAGTTGAAAAACGGGAATTGAAATTATCATTGTGCTTATTGGACTATTTTAGGGATCAGTTAGTGAATCGTAAATGTTTGTAAAAACGAGCGTCTAACTGTATATCACTTGCTAGTGGCTCTATAATCTTCCGAGATGTGCTTATGCACTCTAATGCTAATGGTTTGCGTATCTCATCACCACAAACGCATGATGTAAATTTCACATGATGTGCATATCTCATCGCCACAAACGCATGGCATCAATTTCATATGATTTACATGCTTCCTTCTAGTTATATTTTGAGTGGTCAGCAGTGTTTTTAAGGCAAGCGTGATTACTGTGTGAGGAGGTATTTGATTTGTCTCTGAAATCATATGTGCTGTTTCGAGTCAGAGTATCAAAGAAATTTTTAGGACATTAAGTTAAGAATTTTTATTGCATTGGATTTTGTGTGATTTTATCTCAGATTTTTAATACTTCAAGTTTATTCTTTTAAATACTATAAAACAAATTTTATAAATTGGTTATCTGGATCACTCTAACTCATTTTCATGAATGCGTAACTATCATCTTTCTCGATGATACGTTCGAAGCAAAAGGTATTTTAAAGATTTCTCATTTTGTAAACCAACATTGTTTAATCTTTGAACAATGATTCTCGTAACATCATCCGCATAAGCCTTTAATTATTGGTATTATTTGCTTGCATATATCAAAATTTGTAATGATTATTAAATCAATGAAATTATTGTCAATCAATAAAAACTCATAAATTTAATTTGATGAAGTTGATTATTGAAAAACAGGCTTAATGATTTATGCCTTTTATTAATATTCTTTTCATGGAGTGTTTTAAGAAATAATTTTTTTCTAATAGGAAACGTTAAACTTTTTATTCATTTTTAATCACTAATTTTCAAAACAAATAAAAGATCGGTAATTGCGAGGAAAATGAGAATCTCAGAAATATTTCATCCTCTTTTTATATAAAATAACAGAACATTGTTCTCCAAAATCCATAACATTTATGAGGATTATGATATAATATTCGATATTTAAAACTTTTTTTTCGTTGATATATATCTTATAGAAAATATCTTATAATACCAAATAACATTATGCAGTTTATTTATTAAAAACCTCATGTCAAAGTATACATTACATAAGAAAACTTGTTAGCCTTGTGTTGTAATGAGTAGTAATCATTGCAAATAGCTGAGACAAAATGGAAATATATTAAATGGAAGAAGTAGTAAGCAATAAGAGGTCGAGATGTTATAATATGAGGCAATAACTGTATTTCACCTATATGTAGTCATCCTCCTTAACTTAACTCATTTCTATAACAGCTTTATCACTTTACAGTGTTAGTATTACTTATGTATTATTGGCAAGACTTTTTTTCGATAAGAAATTTAAAAACTGACTTTTTATGCACCATTTTTCTTGTGTCCCTTTTGTTATCATTTCGAAATATAAAGCAGTAAATGATGTATTTTCAAAATTTTATAAATAACTTGACTCAGTTGTTAGAATAGATAATACATTTCCTATGTAGCAAAAAAAAAAAAAAAAAAAAAAAAAGAAACAATATAAATAAAGGCATTTATTTAAAAAGGAGCACATTTAATGTGGATCATAATCAAATTACTTAGAAATTGGAATAAAGAATCACAAATTTAATAGTTCTGTGTAATATAAACTACAATTCAAGTATATATTTTGAGCAGAAATGTATTAAAATGATCATACAAATTTCATCGATTAAAAAGTTCTTAGCAAACATAGTTATGAGTAAATCCATTGATTAAACAACTTTTAAAGTTCCAGTATGTTAAGAGAATGATATAAAAGCTAATAAAATAAATATTTTATAAAAATGTCTCTATAAAAAAGAACTGGCTCTAGAAGTATGAGTGATATGATAACTTGCTTACAATATTAGAACAATTATTAGCATTTTACAATTATAATGCATTAAAAGGAGAAAAGCGACATCTTCAGTTCATACAAAAAAAAAATAAATAGAAACGGCCACGTTTTGCGAGTCTACTTGAAAAAAAAAATGATTTGACAGCTATTGGATACAATCAGAATTGTAAGCACCAAGATTTTTGTACATTTAAGCAGCTCCTTTTTCTTGTTCAATCACTGAAATAAAAGGAATCAATACATAAATAACACATTTCATGTGGTTCATATTTATCACTATCAAATCTAAAAACAATAGCAGAAAATAATTAAATGGCGTGTAAATATGAAAGTTTAATTTAGCTTTAAGTCATTAATTGAAAACTCAGTAATATTATCATTATTTTTCTGCAACACAATTTAAAATATGTTGAAAATTTATGATACTTTTAATTTAAAATATATTGAGAGACGCTTACCAGTTTGTTATTTTTTGCGTTATTGTGTGCGTGTGTGTGAATGCTAAAATAATTCTTTTAATACTCTTAGATCTAATTCCAACAATAATTTTTCCTTTATGAAAGTAAATCCAGTTATATTCCTTAAGAAAAATTTTGTCATATAGTTTAATTATTACTTTGTAATTTTTATATTTAATTATTTTGACTAAATTCATTTTTTACGACTCATTTTATTTGATTACTAACACTAAAGTGTAGGAATAATATTTGTTTGAGATATAAATTATGATTATGATGAGTGTGTAGGCGTTCAAAAAATTGCCGTGTAAGTAATCTAATTTGTACTGTAGCTTATATATATAAAGCTTATAATACAAATATCTGTAAGAATATCATTAGTATTATATACATGTGTGTGTTTGTGTAGTAATATTTTCATTTTTTAAACTGAAGGGTTTCATTAATTAAACTAAATGATAGCCTTATATTTTTCAATTTTTGTTTATTTTTGAATGGGTAATTTTCTTTATCAAATTGCAGTTAGTTTCTGCGTTTAAAAAAGATAATGAATAAAATGTGTATGATATTTTGTTTGAATGAAAATTATTAATTTTTGAACTATATTTATTAATAATTATAACTTAACGTAAGATAAGTTATGAAAAAAACAATTCTATATATAATTTTACTCAAATTTTACAATGACAAGAGTGCTAATGTGTTTAAAAACCAATAAATACTTCAGTAACATTCATATCAAAAGATTTGGAATTATGAAAAATATGGTGGAAAGAGAATACATAATTAAGTGCTGTTGAAAGTTTGGTGAACATTTGTGCAATAATTTAAATTAGCTTAATGTTTATATTTCAAATATAAAAGATTAAATAAAATATATTTTTGATGGAAAATTTAATAATTTTTTCAGTTCATATAATTAATTTTTAGAATGTTCATTTAAAGTTTATATAATTAATTTTTAGAATGTTCATTTACAAAAAATAGCGTGTTAATATGAAAATTTAATTTAGCCTTAAGTCCTGGGTTAAAAACCCAGTAATGTTAAATCAGTTCAGCATTAATGTGTTTTAGCATTAATTTGCAATACGATACTAATTGCAATGATTCCTTTTTAGAATTTTTTTTAAAATTAATAGTAAAAAGTTTTGAAATAAATGATAAAAATAAAAAATGAATGAAAATACACTAATAGATTCTTTGCTCTACTGAATAACAAAAAATAAGAAGCACTATAAAAAATACTGGAAATCAGAATATCGAACTGTTTTAAATAAAAAAAAATATTTTTATATATGATGAAATAAGTTATTGCTTAAAAAATTGTGCTATCCAGTTTAAATGCCTTAAAGCGTTTCCTCATATAATTCATCTATAATGATTACCTAAACATTTTTATAAATAATAAAAACACATTGCTTTCATAAAAGAATAAAATATATATAATCTTACTAAAATGGTCTATCATAATCTAAACGAATAAATGAGTTTTTAAGTAATTAATTGTAGAAGTTGACAAAAATATACAAATATGAACAATATATTTTAATAATTTTATTACAGAATATCTTTTTATCAATATATATATCTTAGACAAATACAAATGAAAGTTATGGATTATTTCCTGAAACAATTTCTATTTTTTTTCCAAAAGAGACTGAGTTTTGATGCTTTATTTTTGTAGTATATTGATATTTATTCCTAATTTTTGTAAAATGATTTTTCACATTATTTGTACAGCTCAAAGTATAAAAAAGTTACCTATAGGGTTTTTAAATTAAAATAATTCTACTATTTTAAAATTCTTATATATTTTTAAATGAGTCATTCTTGAATAGGTATAGATGTACGGAACGAATCATTATACGGTTTAAATTTTCGTTGTGCATTTCACAATTGAGATCAGAGCTATACGAGTACATCATGCATTATTGTTTGATGCCCTTTTAAAGTTCCTTCATTTAAATATTTGCTTAAGTTGCATAAAGTAATATGCGCATCGTAACGAAACAGCTGCTTATTTATGTATTTTTTGAATTATTCTTAGTTTCGTATCTTAAATACCACTTACATTTGAAGTTATTGTCTCAAATATGAAATATTTTTCTATGAAAAAAACATTTTTCCTATTGTAGGCTCTTCAAATTTTAGTTCTTTATTCATGCAAATTTTATGTTGTATATAATAATGTAATGAATTATATCTTTTTTACTGTATACTTTGCATAACAAACGAAGAACATTTTCAAATAATGTTTTATTGTATTTTAGCAATAATTTAATGAAAATTTACCCAAATATATTGTTTTTTTTACTTGGAAAGGCCAAAAAAGTATCGTGAATCACAAATTGTTACCCTTTATGTCATAATTTAAGATTTTATGTCTTTTAAACAGCATCACGTTGAAAATTGTGGTTTGGGAAGTTTTTTAAAACAGAATTTTTCTTTTAGATAACCTGGTAACCAGATAAGAGAAAATTTTCCATATCTAATTCCATCAAATTCATTCTTAAGACTTGATTTTCTTCCAAATCCTTCAATTATACTGGATACTATTAATTTAAATCTATTTAACTCGAGATTTTTTGACACGAGAAATGATGTTGGGTAGTTGTAATTTCGTAATGCGCCATTTAATTACTTTTCTTGTAATTTATCAAGATATAAATAAATTTTATATTTATGGTTGAGTTTTGAAAATTACTTTTTTGAAATTTGAGTTTATATTTATAGTTGAGTTTTGAAAATTTTATATTTATAGTTGAGTTTGTTTTAAAACACATGAAAATGAATCTTATGTTCTTTCTGTAAGAAGCTGCCTGATTTTCAGTGGCCTTATAATTTTTAACGCAATGCAGTAACTTAATATACATTACAGTTTTTTATTAATATAATTGAAGATAAATATTTAGTAAAAATAATTTTATTTAATTTTAATCATTCGTTTTTGGCATATTTTTAGTTGTTCACTGTGATTATTTAGTCATTTTAAAATAATTCAATATTTTAATTAATTTTATTTAAAAAATTTAATAATTTAATTTTTAATTCATAGGTTGACTTCTACTATAGGTAAATTGAATTATATGTATCTGAAAAACGAAGAGGAAAGAAGTTAATTAAAAAACGTAGTTTTTATTTTTATGTTTACTAAAAATCAGAGAAATTGTTTTAAAAGAATGAGTCATTTTTTGTTTAAATATACATTATGTTCAATCCTAATATTAACATCCCCTGAGCAACATAATGAATTATAGATAATTATCTGAGGTGAAATTGAAAGGAAACTTTTGAAAGTAGTTGTTAGATATAGAAAGAAGTGCAACATCCTCAATCCAATCGTGATTTCCTGTCTTGAGATTTGAACCAAACACACTAAATGGGAAGATGAAATATCAACCACTATATTTAAAGGGGAATCACTTTTGTTAACAGCTTAAAAATATATATAAAAATATTGCATGTAATGATTGGAGTAAATCATGGAGAAGAAATGCAAATAACTTGTCACTTTAACTAAAGTTAAAGTGACTTTTAAATTTTTACTTAATAAATATTTGCAGTCATTGTTGTTGACAAAAATTATTTTAATGTAATTTTTTTCTGAGCACAGAGTTATGATGCTATATTTTAACTTCAATCCCACTGCTGTGGAACAATATCATAAAAGATATTAGTTTTTGATCAATTTTATCAAGACATTTAACAAAATATGATAGTGATATTTTTCAACAATGAAATAATTTTGATAGTTTAAAATGGTACCTAATATTTCCTTTATTTTTCCGAAGTTCTTGACCTTTAAAATCATTGGATATAATAATGTCAGTCGTTTTGAAAAATTTGGTACTTTGTATATTAAGAATAAAATATGATTAATAAAATTTGATCTATTTCGTGGAATTAACTTCGAAAAGTAATTATCCAGGAAAATTGTACATAAAATTTATTACAAAATACATGCAAATATAAAAATCTATAAAAATAACATGCACAAGCAATTTTTTTTGTTTCATATTTTAAGGTTAGTAACACTAATTTTTTTAATTTGGTGATATGCAATTATGTATCGTAAAGTAAATATATGAATTACTGACAAAACTGTTTTAGGTGACAGATATTTACAATAATAGTATATATCTCTCTATAATATTATTTATATGGGAAATAATTTGTGGTTACTGATCACTTTTACATACTTCTTGTTATAGTTATAAAACTGAATAAAATTTTAAGAAAGATGTTTGACAGTTTCGATTAAATTACGAGCATATATATTAATCATAAGTTAATATATGTGTTAGTAATTTAACTGAAACTGTTACCGGAGGTTAATTGGAAGTTTTGTTTTATAAATAATTAAAGAGAGAGAGAGAAATATTTTTATATGAAATATTTTTGAATTCATGATTTCTTTAATTAATAACGGGATTAATATTACTTAAGCAAAATGTCATAAATACGATCTAAAATTATACGCAAGAATCATGAAAATATTTGATAAAAAAAAAGATATTTTTAAATATGAATTCTAGTATGAAACCTTCTTTTGTTGGCAAGGGATTCTTTTCTTGAGTTTCCGTTGGTTTCAATTTTGCTGGATCAAAAGACTCGATCCCTTGAAGAATAGCACCGTAAGCTTGATTACCTTTCTCTTGTTCAATTGCTGTAACAAATTATTAAAGCAATGATATCAGTTTTACATCCTCTAACCCTCTAATTAGTTTTATACATTTCACAAACAGTTATGTATTTCAACTCAAAAGATCAAAAGCAAAGGCTCATAAGCGGCAAAATGATTAATTTGTACTGTTATTTGCTGGCAAAAGGCGCAATAACAACTGTAATTATTAGCACACTCTTGTGTTTCCACAGTCCCCGTATTGTAAAACAGTTTTGGATCTGGGAGAGCACCCATTACTGACAACTTCTTCACAGATGGAGATTAAAGATGTAGATCTCATTCTTGCTGAAAGTTTGCAAGTCATTAGAAAGGAATTCATTTTTCTACTGTTCCTCTTTAGTGATGTTATTCTTCAGCTTTAAGAAAATATCGAATTGTTACTAAAAAATTAATATCTGTAGCAACTCACTCTGACATAGGAACATAAATTTTCGATATTTTCATGAAAAAACAACCAGACTAGAAATGAAAAATACAGAACATTTGTTCATCTATTTAAATTTCTCTTTGAATTTTAAGAAAACATAGAATATTAGATTGTAGGGAGTTTTTATCTTCTTCGTAACAAAGAACTTGCGTCTTGATAGCGGACAATTTCTGGAATTTGATCACTTCTATTCTCTTTTCAACTGGACATCTTAAGAAACAGGGGAAATTGTAAAATAATTTGCAATTTGTATGTAAAATAAAAAAATTGAATGAATTAGTGGGTTATTTTATTATTGATATATATTTTACTCGTGAAAAAATCTAATACTATTTTATAAATATAATCTAACAAAGATATCAAATTATTAAATTTCTTTCCAGTAGAATGATCAAACACTTCAGCATGCTTTACAACTAAACATGCCAAATATCAATGGTTAGTCTACTTCATTTCAGTCACAAAAAGTTAGTTATCAACCTTAGTTAATTTTACTGATTGTGTATTATTTCAATTTAATTAGAATTTTTCAAAAAATGCATTTTATGAAGTGCATTTTATTTTTAAACCATGCTATAAAAGATAACTGAACCTTCTTTTGTTGGAAGAAAATTTTTCTCTACAGTAACAGTTTTCTTAAGTTTACTTCGGTCAAAACCAGTCAAACTTTGAAGAACATGTTGCTTTCTTTCATAAACTTTCTCTTGAGTCAGCACTGACAGATAATATTGCAGATTTTAATATATATAGAATGTACACAATTTAACCTAATATACTAATTATTATCAAAAGTATTAAAACATGTACATATTACAAGGTTTAAATAAATATTTATAGAAATATTTTCATCATATTAAAAGAAAAAGCATTCATATAATATAAGAAATACATCTATAGTTCAATTAAACCAACTTATATTATTAATAAATTATGCATACATATAAAGAACTAACTTCATTCACTTCATCTAAAAAAAATCATGTTTTTCTAAATCTTATAAATTGTTTTATTATACTGAAAAACCTTACAAAGTGCCTATATTTTAATCAGTTATAATTTTTATTATTCTAAATCACAATTTTTAATTATATAATTCTGAATTATATTTTAAATCTGAATTATAATTTTTAAGGGTAAAAATTATCGATCTTATGCAAGCTGTAAAAGTAATTTATTTGTTTTAAATATTATCTAATGTGGTGCTATAAAAATGAGTTGAGAGAATAACTGAATCACACTTGAGGTGGAAGGGATCAGTTATATCAGCAAAATCTAATTTATTATAATGATTATACTATCAAGAATCCTCATAAGTTTAAAAATACTTATAATGCAAAACTTATTCAAAAATTAGTAAAAATGTTCTGTGTGTTAACTCATATCTTAATTTCCTTTTCAAAAGTATTAATTTTTGCTCAAAAAAAATTTGAATTTGTGTGGGATTTATATTTAGAACAATAATATTATTTTTTGTCAAAAATTGAAAGTAAATAGTTTTGGTTTGGAATGTGAAACATTTTTGCAAAACGAGGCTAAATTTCAAGAGTATTTCCTTCTTTCGACAACTAATACAAAATAGCTTCTATATTGAAATTATAAAAAAGTCCTAAATAAAAATCTAATGAGAAAAATAACGTTATAATATTTATAGTTCATTACATATGCGTAATAACTCTTCCATGTTGTAACTTTTGCCGGCCGAACAAACATTTAAATTACATGTAAAAGAAATTATTGTACAAACTTTTATGTTATTCATAAAAATATATTAATATGTTTCTCCATGTTTACTTACTCATTCTTCAAAAATACCATTGATTATTTTTTATAGGATTACGTATCTTTGTTATATAAGGAAATATGACCCTAAAAATGATAAATTTAATTATAAAGTTACGTATTTATAGCAGCAATGCATTTATAGTTCTGTTTATTTCATGGTATTTTATAATTACATGAAATTGTTTAATTATATTAAAGTTTTAAACTTAATACTAAGAAATTAATATCCCGAGGAAGTATGTGTTTTTTTCCTCTCGAAGTCAGCCCTAGAGCTTTTTGTTTAAAATATATTTTTTAAGCAAAATTAAGTAATTTTGTTATGAAATATTAAAAGGAAATTCATATAATTGAATCAATTTATAAAAAAATAAGAGTTTATAATTTTACTTGTCAGTATTTATCTAATTATGAGACACATTCAAATGAACGTTAACATGAGCCTTGATTTGCCCTCTAGTATACTTTCAAGACAAAGCGAGGTTTATTTTCTTAAAAATTCATTGTTCGACTTTTCATAAGCTTTAATCATCTCCATGATATTGATTTTAAAATCATCATAAATTTCTTAAATTTTTGCTATAAATTATCAAGTTAATTGGCAGAATAACTCATTGTAATTTCCTTAGAATAATTCGTAAGAATTTAAAATCAGAGATATTATTTAATATGATTGTGTTATTTTAAAAGCTTTAGTTACATTTGAATTAAATTTGTTCCAGTCTTTTCTGAAAAAGACAAAGTTAATTTAGCTTCTACATTTATAAGCAACAAGCTGCTAATTCGAAACTGTTATTTTGGATCAAAGTATGCAATGAGTTTGGAATAAATTTTAAATCTTTCATAAATATCGCAACATCATTCATAAGGCAAAAATTTGAAATTAGTTATTTTCAAGATTTAAGACAAAAAAAGATGATCTTAATTCTTATTAATGAAACATTAGAGTTATGTTTTGAATAACTGAATATAGCCTAGTTGTGCTTTTTCAAATATTTTGAAATTAATTTTCATCATTTTGACGGATATTAAGAAAAATAGTTGTCCTGTGTTTCTATACCTTATTTAACGCTTCTTACAATCATAAAAACTATATTTATATGATTGAATGTAGTTCCCAAAATTAAATAGCTACAGACTAATATCAACATTAAATTTCAAAAAAGTATTTTCCTTATTAAACTAAACAATATTTTTGAATGTATAAATAGAACAACTGAGAAATATTATCTTGTTGTACATCATTGCTCTTGTGTACATTGCTAAGCAATCTATCAATCAATGTTAATTGCTGTTAAGATTATTAATTCCCAAAATTTAAGAAACAACTATTTTGATTTTAAGCAAAAATTATTATAACATATTTTTTTAACAGTAAATTCTTAACATAACAAATGTATTTCTTTTATTTTTTTATGAAAGACAAAAGAAAAACAATAAATATTGATTTTTAAGAGTAAGTATGTATTTCTAAGCTAATTTTGATATCAACAAGATAATTTAATAATCAGCAAAACTATTGCTTATTTAAACAATGCATTTTAAATAATATTTTATGTTATTATTGTACTATTATTTTATGGACACTAAAGCATTGAAACAATGGACTAGCAGAAAATACACCGCCAAAAGTAGAAAAGAACCACCAAGAAAGAAATCTCATATGATCATGAAATTTGCATATGCTTATTGGATAAGGCAAACATAGAAGTAATGATATTTTAAGACCAAACAGTGTGAAAACGTGCAATATCATTATGCCAATATGTATATTCACTTCCAAAAAGTTAAGTACGCATAAGAAATTGTGAATTTTTGGAACTCATTCTGGGTTTCAGAATTTCCTGCTGAAATAGATCCTGATATAATAATTAAAAGAGAAGACTTGTCAAGCAGAATAAGCACTACGGCACAAATTAACGTTGCCAATGTACCTGATTGATTTACAATGTCATACTTACATGTTTGCCTTTCATACTAACTCATTGGAAACGGTTGCATTGATGATACTAGTATTTAAACTGTAGAATAGAATCGCATATCTGTATTTTTATCACCTTAGTTCATCGATGATAAATTATGGGTGATGTTTTACCTTGGATTTATAACCATCAATGTCTATCGCCATCTATTTTGAAATTATTTGGAATTTTATACCACGAGGTGATTTCAAAATCTGTAAAACAGATGCTATACAAGAATTGAAGAATGTATGTGAGTTAAAATGTATTCAATTTCATACTAATTATGTTACTTGATGGTAAGAATTTTGGCCTCAAAAGTCATATTCAAAGAAGAAATGAATTTTGTCAGATACTTTTTCCTTATTACCGAATCCTATATAAATTTCATGATTATGCTGCATAAGTTTCATCCATAATGGTTGTTTCTTTCTTCATGTTCTTTTTGATTTTGTGGCAGTGTATTTAGATTATTAAAAGCAAAAATGAATAGCCAATAAGTAAATCTTGAGCAGATATTCGTTAGCAAAGCAAATGAAACAGAGAAATGCATAATTTTATGAAATTCTATAGGAACCCTGAAGAGAAATTGCAGAATAGAAAAAGCTGTTTTTTGTTAAAATATGAGAGAATCTAAAATTGAGAAAACATGTTACTAAGTTATTTCATGATTATTTGCTTGTTATTTGCGTGTATTGCAATGGCCAATGTTACAAGTGATTATTTTACTATGATATTTAAAATTGTTAAAATATCTTGGAATGTTATACACTATTCAGGCATAAACGATGAATTTAAACCTTCTTTGGTCGGTAAAACAATCTTCTCCTTTGTGTTGGTACGTTTCAATTTCGCCTTGTTGAATGTTGATACACCTGTTAGCAGTTCGTGATGTTGCTTCTCTTGTAACACATCTGATATGTACACAAAAATTAATTTAAATTTCACTTGTACTTCTTTTGGATGGAGAATGTTATGTTTCTGGGTAAATATATTAGCAATTATCTCTATCGAATAGTTCATAAATAACTTGTATGCATTTTATGTACTTGAAAAATTAAGTAAAGTATATAATTATTAATATATTTAAAAATAAATGATTGCTTTTATTTAATTAAAAATATATTACATTATACAAAATGTTTAAAAGTCAAAGGTAGGAAAAATCTAAAAAAAAAAAAGAATATATAAAACATTAGTATATTACTCACTTATGTTCTCATAAATTTAAAATTTAATAAAATTATATTTCAATGAGGTTCCATAGTTCATAACTTTACTCTAAAAGGGATATTTTCTAATTACAGGAGATTTTATTTTCTAATTATTAACTAGAAATTTTAATTTTCTAATTAATAGCTTAAATTTATATTTTGACTAAAATTTTAAGCAAATTTAATTTAAATTAGCATAAAATAAACTTAACCTTCTTTTGATGGCAATGGATTTTTTTCTTTAGTGTCTGTGTGTTTCATTTTTGCCGCATCGAATTTTTCCAATTCATTTTTAAATGCGCTGGATACTTTTGGCAGTTCTTCTTTAGTTGGACTTGCCATTCTCAGATCTCAGCAATCTAAAAAAGAAAAATATACAATTATTATCAATAGAAATGAGAAAATTAAATTTATTTTAAGGATATTTATGGTTTACTTGAAATCTCTAAGAAATTACCATATGTATTAATGTTGTCAAGTAATTAGTACACTTTATGTACATTCAGTTATGCTGTGGAAAAACGATTTCAGGGAAATCCTGACTGCTTTATAAGTCCATTCCAAATCGAGTTTCTGCATTTTGCGGCAGAAAAGGTGGTTCTATTACATATCAAGTGATCATTAATGATTTTTGGACCTTCAGTAAACATATGTCGTGATATTGCGTTCAAAATGATAATTAATCAAGTATAGAGGTTTGCGTTCAAATTTCGGATAAAAAACATTGATTTTGGAATTCTTGAATATATTTTCGCATAATTAGTTCTGTAATTATGTTGAAATTTTTAAATGTGATTATATATATATATATATATATATATATATATATATATATATATATATATATATATATATATATATATATATATATATATATATATATATATATATATATATATATATATATATATATATATATATATATATATATATATATACATCTTCTTCTTAGATTTGGGTTTGCATGTCATTGGGCACCTCTGCTTTATCAGCATTTTGTACCGATAACTCCAAACCCAATGTTTCCTAGTTTCAGTTGCTCGGGTCACCCACTTTATTAATACAGTCCGATAACCCTTTGATGGTGTCTAGGTGTAACTCTCTAGTATGGATGATGCCTAAAGAAGTTAATCTAGGGAGGGCAAGAGCCTCGCATTCGTAAATGATATGCTTGGCCGTTTCCTCTTGCGTATGACATTTCCTGATGATAGGGTCTTGCTGAAACAGTCCCACTTTAAGGAGGTGTTTCCTGTATATATATATATATATATATATATATATATAGTTAATTTGATTCCTTAAATTATTAGTATATAATGTGTCATTCATAACATTTCCCTTTCACTTTGGTATACAAACTTTGACTTTCAAAAAATATCAGTGTATTCAAAAATGTAAATATATTTTTACTTTATGAGGATGCTTATTAACTTTTGGAGAGTATAGAGATATTTTGCTTTTATCCGAACATTCCTTTTTAAAAGTCTTTTGTTATCTAGACGATGTTTATTATGCTTTATAGATGTCTTAACAGAAATTGGCTTTAGATTGCACTCAGTATGACTTAGGATTAAGTTCTTTTGAAATAATCCTAAGCAATTTCTTAGAATTTATGGTAATCCTTAAGCCACATTTGAATTCTTGAATGGTATGTAAACGAATAAAATAATTTAATATCATACTTATTTTCATCATTCAAGACATGTATGTAATTAAAAAAAATTATATGCATGTCAACCTAGTAATATCGTGAAGTAAAACATTTTCATAGATTATCCTTTTCATATTATTGTACAACTTTAGGAAATCTTAATGATCACAACAATAGGTAACTGTAGACAAATTTAAATGTACTAAAAGTACTAATGATCCGAAGTATATCCTTCAAACAGGTCTTGATGGTAAGATGTCTTTTTATTTTACTTTTTACAAGTTTATGGATAGTATGATTCTACAAATATATCATCAGGATTTATGAAGTCAGTTTTCTATTTTTTTTAAAAAGGACTACGATAAAAACTAAATTTAGAACCACTCTCATGACACGAGGATGGAAATACATGGAAAAGGTTTCCAGGATTTCTCCTATTGGATAAAATTCATTGATTCCCGAGTGTTTGATATTTAAAACAAATTTCATTTTTTAACTCCCGAAAAAAATCTACCGTCACCTGTGTTATGATGAGTTGTTACATTATGACTAACAGATAACTTTGTGTATTATCAGGTGTATTATTCGGAGAATATTGTGCTTAGAGAACTTAAATAAGAAATATCGTAAATGAAAAGTTACTTATAATATTTTTGTTTTGAAACTATTATTCAAAATAAAGATAAATATATAGGGAGTTCAGTTGAAGTAAGTTCCGCTTAAAATATTTAAAATTTTTTAAGGATTTTAAAGTAAAAGCCATTTTATACTTTAAATCTTAAATAATCTTTTTCATATACATAATTCACACAAAATATAAATACTTTTCGATATATACAAATAAACGAAAAACCTATGAAAATTGAATGTTATTATAATAGTTGAGAACATCTGAATTATTTACGATTCAAATTCACAAGATTTAAATATCGAGGATAAAAGAACCAATTTTAAAAGTCTCGCTTTCTCTGTACGATTATTGATATTAATGTGCAGAATATGATTAGGATTGTGTTTTAAAAGATTATATCCATGAATATGTACTAAAGGAATAATTAATCAAAATACAGATTACTATATTTAATGCAATTTTATTAATATTAATGTTGCTCTTTGGTGTTAAAATGAAATATTATTGTGGTTTGAAATATCAAATATTCATTCTTCATCAAAACCTTTTAAATTAAAAAATTTCACTTTTCAAAAAAATAAAATTTTTTTTAAGTTCTATCAACCTATTTTCCCTTAAACTTCATTTACTTACTGTTAAAAACATCAATTCACTTAAAAAATTTCAAGTTTGTTGCAAATGAAAATAAAGATAATTTAATTCTCTAAAATGTTTTTAAGCTCAAACGATACTTTTATTTATTTAATTTTTTTTTAACTCAGTAACTATCAAATTGAAATAGGGCTTCTAATTTATGGTCCACGGATCTCTAATAATCTATAAATAATTAGAGATCCGTATCATAAAAATATACTTGTTACATTTAATTATCTGTATATTTTTGATAATCTGATTATTTATTCAGTTTTTGATACACTTTAACTTTTAGTTAAAGTACTACTGTTTTATATAATATACCTTGATTCAAGATTCAGATTTCTTTTAGTACAGTAATTAAATATTTATTTCATGAGAATAGTTTCCATATTAATTTTCCATATAATAATAAAAGTAAATATGAAAAGTGTGATGCAAAGTGTTCAGAGAAATATATTACACATATAAACTCTTTCTTCCTGTATTAAGAATTAAAAGCCAGCAGTAACTTAAGAATCAATTCTAGTCTAAGAAAAAAATGTGATCGTATATCTTCAAATCAAAACAACGGTAATTAATCTCATAACTATTGTATTGTGTTTTTTAGAAAAATCTATGAATGAGATTAATTATACATTCGAAACATTTAATAAACCAATTTTATTTGTTTTCATAAAATAAATAAAAAATTATTTAATTTAAATTTTCAAATATTTTAAATTAGCCCAAGTAATTATTTACTTCTCTTTAAAATATTTAAACATAGCTGTACTCTAGAGAATTTTTTTTATCATATTTACATTTGGAATAAATCGTTTGTCGATAAAGCATCAAATTTATTTGAATAAAAATAGTTTTTTTATAAGAGTTTTAAATTGCAATTATAATAAAACATTTGTGTATGGATGAAAGTTTCTATCCTACTTCTATGAATTTTCTTCCTCAATCAACTCATTTATTTGTACATTAATAAACCGTCGACAGAGAGAGAGATTTTATTATATTTTAAATTTATTGATTACTGGAATACCCGGTAGAGAAAATATCATTGAATTTTTCTCTTAGTTTGAATTAATAGGAATATGCACACAATCAGATACATTTTTCATCAGTGAATAAACTATTAATCCCACACTGATTTCCATAATGAGTACACTTAGTTTTTATGTTATTGAACATCTAAAAATATCGACATTTATATTTAATATTAAATGTCCTATCGTAATCTAGTTGACATTTAAATGCATTTTTAAGAAAAATATAATATATGTTGCGCTTCGTAGAAGTAATGAAAGGAAATTGAAAAGTTAAAAGAAACAACCAGTAAATGTTTTGCTTCTCAATAGCAATGAGCACTTATACATGAAAGAACTTTATTTACCCCGGAAATTGTTAGTTTTGTAATAGCAATGAGAGAGAGAGAAAGGAAGAAGACTTTCAATAGCAAGAACTTTAAATTATTTTCCCTGGAAATTGTTATTTTTTTCATTTGCAACGAGGATACTTTTTAATAGAAGGAAATTTAAACTTGAATAATTACATGAATCATTAAATTCTTTTTTATGTGTGTCGTTTACAACGACACAGTTCTGAATACTAGCTTGGTGAAAAATCAGGAGTAATTTTTTTTAAAATATCCAATTTGGGAAATAAATTATTTGTCTTACTATTTGGTTTAAAGTTGATAGCACATTACTTTGTGATTCATGTGTGTTTATTGGTAAATAATTAGATAATTAGTAAAATGTTTTTTAAAAGCAAAATCATTTTTTTCTTTGAGATGTTAGTCTTGCAAAAATATGGTATTTAAAGGCTTTGTTTTTACATCATAGAAATTATAAAATTTTAAAAATTGTACTTAAGAAAATATATAAATTAAAGCTATCAGTTTTATATTAAACGTAAATTTTCATGTAGAAATTATTTGCTACATTTAAATACTACTTTCATAGAAAAATCAACTAATTGCATGATTAAATGCTTTTTTTATTGTTTTTAACATGTGTTTTAATTGCAAACATTGGTCAGCCTAATTTTAACAGTTCATGACAAATTTTAATTTTTTCAATTAAAAATTTACGGATTAAATTCAAATCTTTTCTTAGTGTTAATATTAAGTAGTTAAGTATTGAACCTAAAAGTATAAGTTGATTAAAATATGTGTAAAGTAGCATCATATTATTCAGAATTTTATAGAAAAATTGTATATAATTTAAAACAATGTTTAATAACTAAAATATTAAGTTTTCTGAAGCAGTTGTATCATTCGAAACTTCTTGGACTACTAAACAGTTTTTTGCAACGTTATGGTAATCATAATATAATATACGGATACAGTTCTCTTGTTCTCTCTCTCAGTCGTACACACATAATATTATCCAAAATATCTTGAACACCAACTTTAAAACTTTCATATATTTTCGATAACTTACCAACCTGCTATCCACATTCTATTTTGTGTTAAATTAAGATCTGTATTCATACATTAATACTCCAGTGACTCTTATTATAAAACCATTACCCAAAAGTGGTTTAAAACTTTGTTGCTTTTATATACTAAAGTTTCTGAGATTTCTTTAAGATACAACTATTCTGCACTATTTGATTATATTTTATGACTTTGACTTAAACAACATCAATGTTTTTAATTATTTGATACATGTATGCATGAAAATGACATAAATATATTAAAAACTATGATTATTCAAATTGTGCGTTGAGTAATGTTTTTATACAGTGTAGCCACAATAAAACTGGTTCGGAATATCCAGATCACATGGTCATTTCCATCCATACAATAATTGACTCATAAATATGAAGGACAGCAATATATAATTCTAGAAGGGCACAGATTTCCCTTAAATCATCAAAACATATGTCGTAAATGAAGTATATACAAATGTTGAATATGTTTTTTTAATATACAATTCATAAGCCACTGAAAGAAAGTTTCTAAATTTGATACAATTTTTGATTACTCGCTTAAAAACTAGAGTAAAAAGTAATTACGTAATTTTGCAGTGGAAAATAGTTTATTTGACATACCTTTAGAAAGTAACTGATTAAATCATTTATGTTAATAATGAAACAAACACAAATGAGGAGGATGGTTAGAAAATATTCGAATCACCTTATGTAGCTTATTAAAAAAGCAAAGAGAAGATAAAAGGAATTATTTGTACTGCTCATACTCAAGAGTTTGTATAACAGAAACTTTGATTTTTAGAAAAATTTAGTAGCAAATATATCATCGTTTCTTTCTATTATAGTTTGCATTTGAAGGATAATAAATATTCTTTTCATATCTTTTTCGCAATGTTAATAAAAATATGAAAATCTTCAAACTTTTAATAATAGAAAATGCTAATTTTTTATTTATAGAAAAACTTCAAACTATTCTTAAATGCAAGTTTATCATTTATTTAAAAAAATTGAAAAACAAAAAATGCTTTTAATAGAAGCATTATTAATAGCAATTCTTAACATTTGAGTAAATAAATTTATTTATGCGTTATGTATGAATTGATATTAAAACAATTTAATTTTAAAATTTATCAGCATTATGTTTATTTAAAGTTGATCTATATTCTCATATATTTGTGAATACAATGATTAACTACGAAAAAAATTTCTGAAATATTAAACAAAAGACATTAATACTTATGTATTATGATTATTCAGATATCTAAACTTATAGTTAAGTTTGATAAAAAAAAGAGTTTTTAAGCAATTTATGGACATACTATTTAGAAATAAGTTTATTCTAATGCAAAGATATCATATTTTTCTCCACATTACATTACAATTTATAAATATATTTGGTTGAAACGTTATTACATTGGCATAATAATAGAATACTATTAAAAAGTTTCTAAAAAATATAGACCATTAGAAATATAGACTCGTGTAACATTACTAATTAAGATATATATGCTATGAAATAGATGTTAGAATATTTGACTTTGGCAGGTTGTCTTCTCCCTCAGAAGATATTTTAGGATGAAACGTAAATTTCGTTTCAGTGACGTAAGCATGTGGTGGGTGAATACCGTAATAAACACACTATTCACCTCGAGAAGTCGACTGAAGCCAAAATCTTGATTCAGTAGGAGACTCAAAAATCATTTCTGTCAGCCATTTTGAATTCAATTTCAGTAATGCAATGAGAAAAAGAAGGGAAGAAATTAAAACATTTAAATTAATGTAACTCTTCTGCGCTGTAACCTATTTTATCTTTTCATCATTTTTGTTGATTGATTAAATTATTTAAATCATCAGTTAGTTTATCGGAGATTTTTTACTTCTCTTATTTAAAATTAAATTAAAATACAAATTTAAGATTACGCTTGCACTAAGTTTTTTTTTATGCATTGCATGCAGTGTACTGAATATGTAGGAATTATACTGACCAATTGTTTTTCAAGAATTTGGTTAGATTTTGATAGATATGATTGTGTGTATATACATAAATTCATATCTTTTAATGAGATCTATTTTTAACTTTTAAATATATTATTAATGAGATATTTGTAAAAATTTTTATATTCTACACTTATTTTCTTTGAAAATTTATGTATCAGTATCATAATGTGTTTGGTGCCATACATATTTCAGTGTATTATACTGAAAAATAATCTTTAATTCTTACTGTAAATAAGGAATTTCGTTTGGAATTTTTTTAAATTGATTATAAGTTAATGAATATAAAAATAATAATAAGCCAGCATAGTATTCTATGCCTGAAATTACAGGCATAAATATATACATTTAAAAGTATTGCTGAAAAAGTATTGTTTTTTTATAATTTTCTTTTAATGAGCATATTATTTGACTGAAAGTAATTATAAGTATCGGAAGGCATTGAAATAATAAGTATTAAAATTTTGTGATTTATCATAGTTTATTACTGTGAAAAATAATGAAGTTCTATAAGTAACCCATTTTTTAAAAATTATTTCCACAATATAGAATAATTAAATAATAAAGAACACAGTTCATGGAAGGGTCTTAAAATTTAAAAAAAAATTACGTTAAAAATGCAGATCAAATATTTTTGCTTTCTATTCATAATTTTAACAGAATTTAAAATTTTCACCATTTTAAGTGTTAACGTTTCAATTATGATTCCATTCCAATTAGTAAAATATGATTAATATATAACTTGTTGAGATAAGATATAAAAAACGTTTCAAAAGTTAGTGAAACAAACTGCGTATGTCTTTGTTAAAAAGCAAAAAGAAAATTTTTAAAAACATTGCACTGTGGCTAAAATGTCTAGAGAAAAATACGCAAACTAGCTCGATTCATTTTTGAAAACTAAAATATATGGAAAAAATATAATTAGCTATTATTGTGTTAAAAGAACTAAGGAAAATTTACTAGTCTTCTAACAAATCATTAGTTAATTTTTTACTATGTTAATTTTTTTAAGCAATAACAAGGGCAACAGTTTATTCTTCGTCATGAATGTTGATTTCTCAACATGATACGTAATTTAAGTCTTAAATTAGAAACGAAACAAAACTACTATATATTTTTTGGTTTTTAGTGAAGGAAAAGTTCAAGGAAAAAAACCTGTTGCTATCAGCATAAGCATGTTTAAGTGTGTCTAAGAAATAAATAGATGGAAATTTAAAGAGAAATAGAACAGGTTGATGATAGGAGTTCCGAGCGAGAATATAAACTTAGTCCTATTTTTTTCGTAGAAGTTATCTAAAAATAACAATTCACAGCAGACTGTTGCGTGACCATAAAACTATTGAAGGCTGTCTGGATTTTTTTTTTTGTAAATATTTTAGTACTTATATTTTGAAACGGTGAACCTTTCTCTCACACACACGCACAAAAACCTTTTTATTTGATTTAAAAAGTAGAAAACACACACAAATGATAAAGTGATAGTGCCCAAAACAATTTATTTTTATTTTCTAATTTTTTAAAAAAAATTTCGAATAAATAAAACAATGCATTAAAAAATTTTTAAATCGAATTTTCTAACACTCAAAAAATTTATTTGTTAAAATTTAAGGGAAAAAGAAACAATGTAATTCAAAATTCCTTTAATGAAATATTATAATTTTGGAATAAAATATATTTATTGAAATTAACTGGTATTGAATTTAATTCACAAATAAAAAAACCAGTATTTCGAACCGAGTTGAAGTTATTAGAACCAGTTCTAAATTAGTATTCTTTTCCTAAAACTGTTATTTTTGAATATCATTTCCATAAGATTGTTATATAATCGCATAGAAGAATATGTTAAAATTTAGAGGAAAAGTAATTGAAAGTTTTAAGTAATTCTCTTTTTTTATCTTCTTGATGCCTTAACAAATGTTTTCATGTTTGTAATTTTATTGCTACATTTTTATTATTTAAGAGAGAGATAAAATATTCACTGAAGGATATATATTTACGCCATGCGCCAAGTTAAAAATTATTCCAGATAAAATGGCTAATGCTTTAAAAAAAGTATTCCCTGTTTAAAGTGAAAAGAAATTAAAAATTCACCGTCTTTGCTTACGACTATCTATCACGACTGCATATCCGCAAGGATTACATCATTCTTTTCTCGAAAGAGAAAGCGAGGGGAGGATGATTCCTAACTTTTCTTGAACTATTTCCGGAAGCATGGAACCTACAGCTATATGATTTCATTTTGAAGTGAAGTTTTCTTAGGATGAAATTACTAGGTATAACGAGAATTTAATGTCTTTATAACTAAGAAAGCATGAGAATATAATATTATATCCATTACACATATGTCTCCTTTAAATGTATTCCAAATAGTGATTATTGGACTTAAAGTTATTTAAATATTTTTTGACGAATATAAATTTAAAGGGAATGTGATGAAAAGCGTGCTCATTAAAAAGCTTTAACTATAAAATTACACTCAAAGAAATTCTTTATTGCTTTGAATAATGCTATATTTGACAAAAGACCTATACTATAGTTCTTAAAATCAATTATTCATGTAATTTCTAAATACTATTTGGATAATTAAAGGTCAAATTATTGTACTTTAAAAAGTTATGTTGATAGATAAATAAAATTAAGTTAATTCTATTAATTTGAAAAGAAATTATGAAGTGTTTTATGTATTTTGATGTACTTTTCGGGTGGATATCTAGTTTATGTAAGTATATTTTATGTACTTTCTGATATTTTGACTATTTATTTTTGATATATTTTCTTTAGAAAATAATATTCCTCTCGATAATTTTAAAGAAAATTGTTTTATGAACATTTTATTTTCTTAAAAATTTCTTATGAAAGGAATATAACTTTCAAAACCTAATTTCCTACAGAAATGAGAAAATACTCAATAATTTGTGTTCCGTTTCTTAATAAATTATTTACTTTTAATTTATCTTATAAACAAAAGAATTTTTGATAAGGAAATGCCGTTTACCAAGAGACTTAAAACCAGATGATTAGAGAGTACCTAGTAGAAGTAAAGTTATAAATATTTAAACATTGTAAAATAGTTAAATAGAGATTTTGACTTTAATCCAAAGAAATAAAAGTCAGTTACTATTGTTGTTTGGGACATAAATAAGTCGTTGGAGTGTTTTTATAGTGGTAATTTGTAGGAAGAAACAAAAACAATGGAAGAATTAAAAAGGGCTTGTTCCCTTAAACAATATTTATTGACACCCTCTTTGTACGGGGTTTTTGGAAATAAAAGGCTGGGCAAAATTTTAAATTTACTAGCAAACGTTGCATTTACTAAAACAAAAAAGCTTTTTTATTTGTCATTGTTTTTTGTACTTAGTTGTGTCAATAGACAACATTTTTTGTATTTTATTTCACTTTTTATTTTAATGTGTGTATTTAATGTTCTACTGTGGCTACATGGTAAAGTATTCACGATGAACTGGAATGTAATTTTTAGTATCCGCTCAGAGTATTCATAAATTAGTATAATCACGATTAAAGTAGATTGTTCTGAATATTTGTAGTTTAATAAAAGTTAATATACATGTCTTTTCTGAGTTTCGAGTCCAGAAAAAGCTGATGGAAAAGTGAAATTCTGAGTTTTAAAAGACTTATATTCAAAAGAAATTCATAATAATACCAAAAAAATATTTGCATCAATATTAAAATGAAGTTTTAAGCTGTTAATTGTTATTTAGTCGCTCTTTCATAATATTTGATTTGATGTAGATATACATTGTAATCGCTAAGAATCAAATTACTATCAAAACAGGTCATTTTAATTCTTAAGAAAATAATCCAAAATTTAATTGTTTAATAACTATTAAATTTTAAATGCTATTCAGACAGGTAAAATTTCTGACTTAAGAATATGTTATTTAAATTTTAAAAACACTTTTAATCATATACATACATACATACATACATACATACATATATATATATATATATATATATATATATATATATATATATATATATATATATATATATATATATATATATATATATATATATATATTCTAATAAAATATGTATTAGTTATTTTGAAAAATATAAAGGGAAATTTTCTTAAAACGCATATAATGATGCACTGATAATTTTGTATGTTACTGCATTAAAATGAAAAAAAAATTAATTTCAGTTTGAATTTCTCTTTTATGGAATCAAAGTAAACTGAAGATTCTCAGTTTTATAAAAGTTAAGATTTTATTTTTATGACAATGCATTTTTTCATAGCAAAAGAAATACTAACTTTTTGTAATAAAACAATAAATCATCACTCGAAGTTCTAAAAATATCTGTGTTCTCATTTTAGAAATCCCTTCAATGCTTAGCTTTATTCACTGCAATTTGGTTTTCCCTTCAAAAATTTTCAAGTGAAAATTAAATTTTATTATATAAATTATGTGGTCTAAATTTTAACAAAAGTTACAGCTACATATAAAGTTTTTACTTAAAGTTTGCAAAGCATTAAAATAAAAGTTGATTTCGAATTATTGTTGTAATATAAGAAAATGATTTTGTGAGATAAAGTTCAGTGAATTATTTTAATTAATAAATTTTTAAATGATAGTATTTGAACAGTAAATAAACCATATCTCTTTTATAATAAGTTTCATTGGAAATGAAATGAACTATTGTTTAAAAATAATTGAAAGAGTGATATTATATGTAAATGCACATAAATTCATAAATGTATAACCTATTAAAACTAAAACAAGTATTACGACATTATCAAACGAGGTATAATGTTGCACTTTTAGCGCAATCCAAAATACAAAGAATACAATTTAAACCTATCAAAGAATCGAATTAGTTAGGTTGAAAATTTTCGTTTCTATGTCAAATTTATATTGCCACCACTATTGAAACGGTAGAGCACCACTTCAATTCTATTAACACTTTAGTTCCCCCATCAAAGCTTTTTTTAAAAAATTATATCTTAAGGAACGTGAAAGAAAGTGATTGATCTTCAGTTATGAAATAAGTGCGTAATCTAAGTTGAGAGTTGATATGTGGTTAAAAATGCATTGTTTCATTATTGATATTTGAAGATCAGGTGCTCAAAAGATGGTAAGCATTTTATGGTAGAATATCTTTAGAAAGGAAATTTTTTATTTTTATGCATTAGTAGTATATAAAAGAAATTATAACTTGGAAAGGAATTCGTAAATGTGCAACAAATATGAGGTTAAAAATTTTAGTTTCCTGCTTTTATTGTTTTCTTTGAAATATATATAAATAAAATCAAGTTTTAATTTATATATTTTGTAACAAATTTAGTTTTGATGAACTTTTTAAATTTATTTTTATGCATAGTTATTAATATGAATTATAAAAAGATAAATTATTATTTTTTTAAGATTATAGGTTGGAGAAATGAAACCAAAACAATTGCAATGAATCATTAATAAATTAATCTTTTAAATGCAGAAAAAATAGAATATTTATGAATTGTTTATATAATTGCTCGTTTTATAAGAAAACAATTTTTTCACTACATTACTAAAACTGTCTATACATTTAAACTTTTGGCTTTTGTAAAATTGTACTTTTTAAAAATAGAGAATTTTATAAATCAAATTTTCATATAAGTGGTAAAGCATAATTAGGTACATTTTTTTAAGTGTATTTAAAATTAATGTTTGAAATTGCATTTTTGTCTTATTTTGTGTGTTTCTTCTTAACCCAAAAAGGAAAATGTCAAGAGACATAATTTTTCAATTCACTTCTTGTGAAAGGGCGCAATTTTTTTACACAAAAAAAAAGAAAGGAAAAAAAAATTCTACAGTTGTTTTGAATTTGTTTGAGAGAATTCATTAAAATACAGCAATAGTTAAAGCTCAATTAAAAAATCTAAATCTCGTTTGTAATCAGCTGTAATAAGAAAAGTTTACTAAATATTATGCGCAATAAAATGTGTATTATGCTTGAAAATATTAGAGATCTTTGAGAGCTTAGCGTTATTAAAATAAATGATTGACACTTTATTAATATAAATGAAGTATTTTAACTCAGTCATCAAAATCTATTTAAAATGTTGTTTTAATCAAGGAGATGTTTTATGATTATTTGAAAAAGGAGTGGGTTTTTTTTATTTTAAACGAAATGACAAGATTTAAGTAGCATTTACAAATGTTAAAAGAAAAATTGAAGTATTTTCTTATTTGGTCTTATTCTCTTATTATTTCTTATTTTCTTATTATCTCCTCTTTGAAACAGAAACATAATAACGTAGAACATGAGTTTTATATGAATTAAAATTTATGATGGTTTCACAATACCGATTCAAAGCAAAATTACTGAAATATATATTACCTATGGATTAATAACGTGATTTTGTTTGGGAAACAACTACACAAGAAATACAAAGAATAATTAAGTAAATTTTTTTATGAAATATGTATGCATATAAAAATGTGAAACTGTGTTTATCTGTATATGTTCAAAAAATAATTGAAACCATGTCCTTATGGACAGAGCAATGTGTTGTTGTCAAGTTTGGGGCATAAAAAATCTTGAGTTGTAGGGTGCCATTATTTTATGTTACGATAACTATCACAGTTTAACGAGGAACGCTTCCTATGAAAACAAGAGCCAAGGTTGTAGCGGAAGAATTATGCTGTGGTGAAAGTTGTTCCAAAGGTTAATCACTTGAGAACGACAGGTTTTTGGAGAAAGATCACTCAGTTGTAGGAAACTGAAGGCACCAGAGTTGACAGAGGGTGAAAAAGAAGGCGATGTTTTGTTTCATTTCATCGCAGCATTGTTTTAGTCCTGTCAAGATTACAGATCTATAGCTTTATGATCTTACTCAGTTTCCATAAATGCTACTGCTGATCAGTTGGTAAACGCATGCGTAATTTCCTGTACAACGAATGGCTGTTGCAACAATGCACATTTTAAGGCGTAGAGTAAAAGTATGGAAATAATTTGACTTGTATAATAATTACATGACATTTGACAGGATATCATGTGTACACATGACTTGGTTCCGTAAAAACTTTGAAAGTTAGTTAAAAGTATAAAAAAATTTATGCATGAATATTTTCGATTTCTTGGTAAAATCGATATATTCTTTGGCATTTTTTTGGCCAATGCCTAGGTTCTTATGAAGAAAAAAGCAGCTTATATACTTCAACCCATATGCTTTTTTAATATTTTCATGTCATAATAAATTTATTAGCTGTTTCATTCTAGGAAATCTTATTTATTGATTAAGTACATTTATATGATAATGACACAATTTATAGTCTTCTATATGGTAAATATACTACATAATCTTTTTTTTTAAATAACCTGCATCGAAATAAATATTTTAAAATCAGTTTCTCACCTTTTCTTTTTCCAATTTTCTTTTGCAAATTCTTTCCAAAATTTCTGATGGGCATTCAAACTTATTACTGTTATTTGCAGAGACAAAAAAAGGTTTAATATACTTAACTTTCAATTTATAGTAACTACACTGCATTTTCGCGTACAATCTCTGATTTTTATTTACTGTAAAGGTTATTTAATAATCACTGTATAATACATATCTCAAAAATTAGTACACTATTATTGTAATTCAATTTTTTTATATATATCGTTTGAAAATTTTAAAATATCTGTATTTTATCTTGCCATACTTGGAACTTCAACATTGTGAACAATATACTTAGCCTTTTTAAATTTTAAGAAAGCTATTCTAAAACGTCCGCAACACGTTACCATTATTCTTTTGGACATTCTTATGAATTTGGATATTGTTTAAAATAACTAGACACACTAGACACTAAAACTAGACACACAGATGCTTCTTTTACATTCATTCATGCTACTATAAAACTATATTCATTCATGCTGTATAAACTGCAATGTGAAATTCATTTTTTATAATAAGTTGCTTAAAAAGAAATTTTAACTGAATCAAGCATTTTTTATGAAGTTAATACAATTAATTTAGTTACAATTAAAATCAAATCAAATATTTCACAAAATATTCATTACAAGAAATATTTTATATAGATTTTGCCTTATATTATACATCATATTCATACATACCCAGTGATAAAATTTTATATATTAATGAATTAATATATTAATTCTAACAGTCAAAAGTAATTTTTAATTTACTTTTAAAAGAAGAGATACAAATAGAAAAGGTAATATTACTTATAAAATACCTCCAACATTCCATAAGATATGAAATAATTACGTATTAAATTTTAAGACTATTTGAAAAGTTGACTTACTAAAATAATAATGTACTCAGTTAGAATGCTCGGATCAATAGTATTTTTTCCTTTCCTAATTTTATTAATTTAAAGGGAATTTCTATGAGAGAGTTTGATTCAAAATTTTAAGCACTTCTCCAGAAAAATTTTATATATTTTTTTAAATAGCCTCAATTTTAATTATAAAAAATAGAATGTTAGCAACTTAATCACTCTTATGTTTAAAATATGTAATATATTTAAGTATCCAAACTTATACATTTTAAAAATCTGATCAATGGTCATTGTTTTAATACAAATTTATTATCACTGAATAATTAATTGTATTCTAAGAAAATAGTGTTACTTTATTAATACTAAAAAATAATAATTGAATTTATAGTTAAATTTTGATAAGAAAGATTTAAGTTTGAAGAATATTTACAATAAAATTTTGTAAATATTTTTCGAAATTACAAAGTTTCTACTTTTTGAAATTCAAAAATATTTTTTAATAAATATTCATATATTAAAAAATAAGCACACGCAAAATTATTTAATGTGGATTTATTACTTCACTTTGCCAAAAAAGGCTTAATACATTGAATTTTTGGGATTTTGTTGTTGAAAAAAATTAGAGTTAACACTATTAAAAAGAAATAATCGTTTAATAATATCTTAAGACTTAATACTTAATAATTTAAGTACATTTGAACGACAGAAAATTAAAAAAATACTCCATTATTTAATTGTAAAAATAAAAAAAAATTAATAGAAAAATAAATATGAAAAAAATATTCATGTATTAGTTCAGAAGTGGAAAATTAATTAAAATTTTTTAAAATTCAATTTCAATCTTGGGAGTGCAAATTAAGAAAGTACCCATGTTTAATTAATATATTATAAATAAAGAGCATTATATAAGATAGTTAAATACACCAATAAAATGCTTTTTATAAGAATCTTGTGAGTAATATTAAATTTTTAGCCGCAAATAAAATTCGTATATTGTAATGAAGAATAAGCTTGGACTTGTTTTAAAGGAAGCAGACAATTTTAAGTTAAATTTTTACTAGGATAAGAAAATATTTATTTGGAAAACTCTTTAAGGTCATATTATTTCTTTTGATTACTTAACTGAATCAAATAATTAAATAAATCTAAGGATGATAATTGATTAAATTAACGCAAAAATGTGGTTATATAAACAAAACTGCCTAAGCAAATCAATAAGGCTGGATATTTTTGAGTTGAAAGAAATTCATTTATAAGGAAATAAATCATTTAAAGCAAAAATATATATTATTTTCTGTTGCAAACTTTTCATGAGCTTATTTCATGAGATAAAAAGAGAATTCTTTAGGAGAAATTCTTGCTTCTACGTTGAATATTGCATATGACATATTATATTTAAAATAAAAGAAAAAAAATGATTTTAGTCATTGTTAGTTAGTCATTGTTAGTCATATAAATTGTTAACTAATTGACATCCCAGCGTTTGTTAAAAAATAAGAGTTTTTCTGAACACATTTTTTCTGGAATACACATTTGTTAAAGCATTTCTGAAAAACATTTTTAATATTACATGGGGAGAAAAAGAATAAAGCTAAATTTTTTTTTATATAAAGAGCTGTCACTATCACACAATCGCGCAAGAACAGCCTATTCAACAACCTCCGAGGATGGAGAATTTGACAAAATATGGAAATGAGCCTCACCCTAATCTGAGAATCATAATCAGAAATAGTTGAAAAATGAAAACTTTTAAGTGACAGCTGATGCAAAAGAAAATTTGGATAAAGAACAACACAAAAAAAGAGATCTATCAAATAAATAAGACGCTTACCTATTCTAATTAAAAAGTGAGATGCTCTAATTTAAACAGACGAACCTGTGGAGAAAGCAAGAACGAAGGAAATCGATACGCGTCCAATGGCGGCTGAGCGTAGACTAGGACGAAGTCATCAGATCCCACGCCAACGATAGACGCCAAGCCATCTTTTGCCTCCCGATCCTGAGCGCCGCTTCTGCTGCCGCTTGCGTATCAAATTTACTGCGTCTACGAGAATAAACGCCGTTATGATTCACTGAGAAGTAACAGCTCGCTAGCTTTTACAGAGGATTACAGAGCATAACTTTCCCTTTCAAACATTTTATTCAGGAATGGTTCAATGATCCTTGATTTTTATCAATTTTATCCTCATTAATCATCAAGGCAACGCGTTTTTTTTATTTAGTTGCCGTCGTAATCATATGCACACATAGGAGTTTTGTCAAGCAAGTCGATATTTGTAGACAATAATGGAGTTAATTTAATGTGATAAAATCCTTAAAAAATATTAAATCTGTGAGTCAGCTGTAGTTATTATACAGTTTTTCAAACATTTATTTTCTCATCTATCATAAAATTAAATTTACACTAACTTATAATTATTAGATTAATTTGAAAATAACAAAATCACACACAAACATTAATTTATTTTCCAATACATTCGCTTTATAGAAATACTAAAATTAGGAAGAAATGACGAAATGCTGTTCTGTAGAATATACTAAAACATTCATTCAAATTTAAATTTTGGTAATAGCAAACGTTTTTTCTTTGAAAACAGAATTTTAAGAAATGAAGGTTTACGAAGAATAAGCATTTTCAAAATAAATTGTTTGGTATGCAGGTATAATAATTTTGTTTATGAAGAAAAATAATCATTATAAAATCTTATTTTAAAGCAAATCATAGAGTCATTTTAGTTTTTAATTAAATATTCATGCTGACTTTAAGAAATTTATTACAGTTCAAAAATATACCAAAACTGTTTCAATTATTTATTGCCATTTAATTGTAAATAATAGCAGATCGATTCACAAATCCACACTTCTTATATAACTTCAAATAAATCAACATTCAAATAAACTAACTTATCACTTCACTTCAAATACCCACACTTCAAATAAACTAACTTATTAAAGGTGTTCATTTTATCTCGGTTAGTAAAAATCATTATTTGCTTTTTCGTTGGTCATATTCACTGAAATATATTTAGCTGATTTAAGTGATTAAACTAATTTTCTAGAAATGCCATTACAGCAAATAATAAATGTATTTACTAAGAAAAATCTTTGTAGGGAAAAACATTTTATCGAAAACTTTTCTCTACGAGCTGGTTTGACTACATTTCTAGGGATGAGAATTTTTTTCATTAAATAATGTATATGACAAATATTTTATTGCTTATATAGAAGCAATAAAGTTTTTAAACTAATTTATAAACTAGTTGTCTTTTTATTTTATTTGTTTTTAGAAGTAATATGATAAATCTTATCATAAGGACTAATGGAAAATATTTTAACATTTTAAAAACTTACTCTTCTATGCTAATAATATACGATTTTAAATTTCTCTCATGAAATCATATTTAGATATGTTGCTTTTCATAAATGTAATATTTGATTGTTGTCTCATCTTAATATGTATTTCAGAGAGTTCATTTTAAAATAAAAGTAGAAAGAGTAATTTTTGCTGCCATTTTTCAGATTAATTTCTTTCAACTATCTACATACCGCTACGGGATTATTAATTATTTTTCAAAAAATTTCAGCATTCAGCAACGAATATTTGCAAGGAAACTGATTACAATTAGGAAATATATTGAATCACTTTTGAATTATTAAATTAAAATTATCAGACCTTTACAGTTTTGAGTAATTATTTTAGCAATTTAAAAAATAATTCTGATGCTTAGGTAGGCAAAAATATTTTAAATTAAAAAGTTTGCGATTTTGTTACGTATATGTGAAGTTATTTGCCCAATATTCATGATTATTAATATCATAGGTAGTTTATTAAAATGCGCTAAATGAATTTTGAATTATTTTTTAATTAATATTGTTTTGTTAATTATTAAAAAGATAGATACATATGAATATTATATCAAGTGTAGGTTTCCTATTTTTTGTAGTGGTTCTATATTGAAAAACTACTATTTTTGAAACAGTTGAAGCTAATTCATGCTTAAATTTCACTTTAAAAAAACTTTCATTTATTTTTAATTCCAACCAAAATTTGCATACCTTAAGATATTATTGTTTTTGAAGCAAAACTATTTCTTATATCTTGACATAAATGAATAAAAGGTAAATAAAGATAAATTTGAGGAGTTAATGAAAAATTTACAAATTAGGTTTTACATTAATTAAAACCATTTATGAAATTTTTATAAAAAATATTGGAAACTCTTTTTTATTCAAAAGTATTTTATTGTCCTTCTCAATTTGTTTGCGAAAGAAAAATCTCTCATCTGAAAACTGGAAGTTAATTATAAAGTGAATTTACTGAGACTGTGTTGTCAAAATATTTGATAATGCTTGTAGCTCAAATGCTATCGATAATTATTCTTAGTCTTAACGTAAGATTCTGTGTTAGATAAAATCAGATTAACTTTCTAGAAGTGCAATATTTGCTTAGGCTGAACAAATTAGTTTATCGCATGAGAATTTAGTGCTGTCAAAGTGTGAAAAACAAGGTTAATTTATGACCCTTTTGAAGTAAACAGTGTGAATAATGCAAAAATAATCAACAGCTGTTCCCTAAACCATTAATTACAAAGTGTACTTTCAATTACAAATAGTTGAAAAGAAGATAATATATTATAAGCCACACTAAAACTGTTAAATGATTTCTGTAAAATTACGAAAATAAATTTTACACATTTTTGTTATACTGTACGCTTCGTTTAGTAAGCACATTTGATGATGTAAACACTATATGATGAGGTAAAATCAAAAGTTATTAATGACTAAATATTATGTATAAATACATTATATCACGTGAGGTTTAAGAAATCGGGATATACGTGAAGTAAAATATATTTCCTAATTTTGCATGTTTTAACTTCCATTTCCAAAAGAAGTTGTATTTTTAATATCCTTTTCATATGTTGCACATAATCATAATTTACTTCCAGATAAAGTATAATTATAAAAATTACTGATATATTTAATGTTAAATAATTTCACTTAAATAATTTTGTGTATAATTCTCTTTTAACAGTGAAAATTTTTATATAAGAATATAAATTCAGACAAATTTGATTGTAGTAACAATAGTATTTCTATTTTATGTAGTTAATATGTACAAAAATGTCATGTATAAATTTTACCATTAAAGATCTCCAAAGGAATTTAAATAAATTTTATGGAAATATATTATTTAAAATCAATATATGTTAAATAATGTGCGTTAATTTACTTTAAACATTTATATTTCTTCAATAGTTAATATTCCTAACTAATGGTTGAAGAAATAACCTCTCATAGCATCAGACCGCTTATATTTCAAACATACACACGTGTACATATATGTATATGTATTAGAAAATAATGAGAAAAACAATTTGAATTTTTTACATTCATATGAACAAAGGAAATAATAGGAATAATTATTAAAACTTGTTTTAATCAATGTTTTTACAACGAGAAAAAAGAAACTTACATTGGAGCTTCAATTTTTGAATTAAAATGTAAATAAGTTAGAAAATTGGAAAATGTTTCTTTAAAAATATTTCTCCAAGTTAAGAACCATTGTCAACATAATCTTTATAAACAAACCAAAAACATGAGTTTTATGGAAAAATAATTAAATAGAAATTTATGATTTCAGAAAATTTAAAAATTTACAATTTCACTAAATATATTAATTATTTTCTTAATATGATATACTTTATTTTCAAATTAATGTTCCTAATACTGTTCAAACAAAATTTTGAGGTATTATTAATTTATATGAAAGTTTCATACTAATAATAATAAAAAAAATGAATTCGGGAACTATTTTTTACTGAATATTTTTTTACTTTAAAAATCAGCTCAATTCAAGTGTCTAAGTTTTATCATATTAGTTTTAAAGTAGTATTAGTTAATAGTAAGCTATAAATTGTTGGTGTACTCTAAGCATAACTTTAGTATTGGCATTGCTTAAATCAAATTAAATTTAAAATCCTGTTACAAAATTGGGAAAAGTAAGAGATAACTACATCGATACAAATATGATTATTCATGTGTGTGTAAACAAAAGTTAATTATTTGATAATTAATTAATTCTTTTTATGAAAAGCATAATGGAGATTGCGCAAACCCATTTTTATAAGATTATATATAGATTTTCTCAAAAAGAAGTAAGCAGTTTTTCTGAATTTTGAAGAGAGTTGAATCATATGCTCTTTTTAATATTTTCGAAACTTAAATAATTTTCTTTTGAAAAAATTCGTCTATGAAAGAAAAATAATAGTGTTACTAAAGTATGAGAAATTCATGCGTTTACTAGGATGTATCTTACTGTGCACATTTTCTCATGCGATCTTACTTTAGATTGGCTATCAAAGAAATCATACCAATAGAAAGCAAAATAAAATGAAGAGAATCAAAAAGTTGTTGAGAGGTCGAAATTTATGTATATTCTAAAGAATAAAAAATTGCACAGTATTCAGTTTCAACTGATTAATTTATAAAGTTGAAATCTGCGGAGGATTGCAGCATAGAGGTTTTTTTGTGACATCCGTCCCCTTTCTGAGAACTCTATGTGTTACTCCATCAAAGTGATTTATGATTTCTTTAGCAAATTCTGGGAGTAGGTTGTTTATAGGAAAAGTTTTTCTTATGATCTTATGATTCAAGGAATCATAAATATAGAAAAATTTTATATTTGTTAAAAAAAGCTACATTTTTGGTGCAGAAACTTAAAGAATAATCTAAATTTGTGAAAATGGTCTTTTCTTTAAAAGAATAGCTGTACTTCAAGTTACTAATTTTAATGTTTTAAAAAATAAGGTGTGGATATTCAGATCTGTTGAAAGTGATGTACTGTTTTATAAATTTTAAATATTCTCATGCACAATGAGTAATATTGTTTATTTACTTTGTAATAAATTTATTTTTTACAATTTTTATAAATATAGCTAACATTCGTCTTTTTTTCAAGCTTTCGCTTATTTTAATTTATTATAAAAATGTACAAATTTGTAATTTTTGTTTTCAAAAACGTTGGTTTCTTAGAAAACATACTAACAGAGTTAATTGTGAGCTATATTTTAATAGGACATTTAATTAGGTTAATAACTAAAAATATTTATAAGTTAAAAATTCCCATTTCAAAGATAATAAAGAATTTACAAAGTTATATTTGGAGTACAACTTTTTTTTATTTCATCGATTTAACAACTTAAGTATCAACAACATAAATTATTAAATATAGAGCGCAAAGGAATAATTTATATGTGAGTGGAAGATAAAAATAATATACATTGAAATGCATGAAGAAAACAGATTTGGGAGGCAAATGCCTTCGAAGTAAAAATGTTAAACTTTAAAAATAAACTTCTTTCACATAACACACATTTATAAACAATGATAAATTTAAAAATTCTAAAGTTTTACATAGATTTTATCAAAAGTATTAGATTGCTTTAAATATAGGAAATATGCATAAATATATATTTTTAAATAGAGAAATAGAAATTTCTTTAAACATAATCATACATTTAAAGAAAGGAAAAGCAATCAAGCAACAATGAAGATCCTGGAACCAGGGGGTATGCGTACCCCTCTGGGGCTTGAGCTAGCCACCAGGCGCGTCAGTAGTTGGTAGATAACTGAACGTCCTGTAGGAATGACAGGATAGCCTTGAATATTAAATAAGAGGCCGCGAACCAGCTCCCGTAAACCCTGGTGTTATGCGTTCCGTGCCTAGGGCTAATTGGCACCGCGGTATTGGTGTCTTAACGGAGCCTCTAGTTGCCTGGCGAACTTCTAGAGTAAATTGCCTTGCCCAGTAACTCAGGCAATGCTGGGTGGACTGTTATATTACCTGAGCTTATTAACTGTTATTATATGGCTGAAAAGGCATTGAAAATAACAAACATTTCTGCTTTTGCAGGAGAAACTTCTGAAGCAGACCTTTCTGAAAAAGACAAGGGAACTCAGAGACAATCTAATGAAGGGGTAGCAATGAAACCTTCACAGGAGGTAGAAATGACCTCCAAACCATCTTCTTCTGGTGAGAGTCAGGAAGCTATCTCTAGCATGACTGACTCTCTGACTAGAATCAAGCTTAAAAAGAGAATATCTGGTGCACAGAAAAAGAAGTTGGTGAAGGAGCGCAAAATCGCTGAGGGGACTTGGGTTGAAAAACCCAAGGCAACCAAAGGCGAGAAGCGTCCTGCCAACCGGATGAACCAGGGCAAGGTCGGAAAGGCTGCCAAGAGAGAAGGACTTGAGGGATTTACTTACAGGGTGGCTCTCACGGCGATCAAGATGGCCGTGCTCTTAGAAGGTCATCCGAAAAAACGGTTAACAGAGAAACAGGCCTATGACCTGGAACTCTTGTTAACCAGGAAAATAGGAAGGAATGAGGAGGGCTTTGCCCCAACCTTCCTATCCTGTAAACTTGAAAATGGGGCTCTTATTATCAATTGTGCAGATCTGGAGAGCTCAAAGTGGCTGGAACAGAATGTCAATGATATAAGCCCTTGGCAAGAACATAAACTCTTGGTGGGTGAGGCAAGGAAACTTGTCAGAACCACCAAGATAATTGCAAAACTGCCAAAAATCTGTAATGAACTGGAACCTAAAGAGCTCCTGAGAAAAATCGAGGCTCAGAACGGTGGGGTCACTCCATTGGAGTGGAACGTTCTTAACATTAAGAACGACCCATCTGGGCGGACCATCGTTCTTAGTGTGCCTGAATTAGATGCTGCCACACTTCGTGTAAGGGGATATAGGTTTCATATTGGACTTCACCATGTGCAGGCTAAAGTACTTGATAAACCTGCTCCTGCTGATGGGGGTGAAGGTAGTTCAAGCCAACCTCCACCAAAGTAGAAGTAGTACTACTAACCTCAGTAAGAAGTTTCTTGCTGGGGATATACACCTGGCCCTGATTCAAGAACCCTGGTTGGTTAGGGGAAGAATCAGTGGTCTCAAAGGAATTAAAGGTAAGCTTATCTACTGTACTAATGGTAACGCTAGAACTTGTATACTCTTTCATAAAAACATTGAGGTTCTTCCCCTCTCTGAATTTATTCTTAGGGACCTGACAGCAGTGAAAGTCAGACTCAACATAGAGGGTAGGGACAGGGAAATGTTTTTGGCTCCGGATACCTGCCCTATGAAGAGAAGGCTCCACCTGACCATTCTATGCACAAGCTCATGAACTTTTGCAGTAATAACAACTTACAGGTAGTCCTAGGACTAGACTGTAATGCTCATCATGTTGTCTGGGGAAGTACGGACACAAATAAATAAGGTGAGTACCTTTTGGAATTTATTCTAAACTATGGGTTAGATATTCTAAATGTGGGCAACAAACCAACTTTTATTACTTCCAATCGATCTGAAGTAATTGACATTACTATAGCGACAACGCTGATTAGTAAAAATATCAAATACTGGAAAGTAGATGACAGACCTTCTGGTTCAGATCATCAAAACATCCATTTTGAAATTCACTCTAATGTGTGTCTGGATCGCATATTCAGAGACCCAGTTAGGACGGACTGGAAGAAATTCCAAGAAGAACTGACTGGGTTGATTGAGCTCGGGAACAGACCTATTAGAGACAACTACGATCTAGAAGTTACAGCAGATCTCCTACAGAGAAGTATTCTAGATTCTTATCATAACAATTGCCCCATTCGCACTAGAAGAGCTAAACTCCAATGCCCTTGGTTGCCTCCAATGCCAATGCCCAACTCTCTAGCTGCCGAAAGAGCAAATGTTAGAAAACTTTTTAACAAAGCTAAGAAAAATGGTGAATGGGAGAACTATAAAAGGGCCCTCACTATTTATAACAAACTTGTTAGAAAAGGCAAAATTAACTCCTGGAGGAAGTTCTGTGACGAGATAGATTCTATTTCTGAAGGAGCTAGACTCCAGAAACTCCTTAAAAGGGATGAACCTATTTTGGTTGGTACCCTAAAAGACGAGGAGGGTAATTTTGCTGCTTACGGAAAAGGGGTTATGGAAATTATGACCAGGACTCACTTCCCGGGAGCTAGAGATATTTATAGCAACGAAGGGGAACATTGCATTGGCTCTTTGCAAAGAGTCAATAGCAATCAATGGACCATCGCTAAAAATATCATAAACTACAACATTGTTAAATGGGCAATTTTTGCCTTTAAACCTCTAAAATGCCCTGGGCCTGATGGAGTTATGCCCATCATGATCCAGAAGGCAGAGAAGGTTGTCATACCAATGCTAACTAGAATTTATAGAACTAGTTTGGCCCTGGGATATATACCAAAAACATGGCAAAAGACTAGGATTGTCTTCATTCCAAAACCTGGCAAGGACACGTATGACCAGGCCAAGTCGTACAGACCAATCAGTCTTTCTTCATTCTTTCTTAAAATTATGGAGAAAATCATTGATCGGCATATTAGAGATTACTTGGGTAGAAATAGTCCCTTGCATGCTCTTCAATTTGCCTATCAACCCGGCAAATCTACAGAGACTGCTCTACATCAGCTAGTTTCCAAGATTGAAGCCACTCTGGATCAAAAGGATATTGCCTTGGCAACTTTCCTCGACATCCAGGGTGCTTTTGATAATACTTCCCATCCATCCATCCTCAATGCACTTAGAGGGGCAGGGATTAATCAGACCCTGTGTACTTGGATTGAGGCCTTAATTTCGGATAGATATATACAAATGAACATCTTCGGTGAATCATTTGAAAAAAAGACTACTAGAGGTTGTCCTCAAGGAGGTGTTCTGTCACCATTACTTTGGAACCTAGTTGTAAATAGCCTTATAAAACATCTAAATGATAAGGGCTATTATACGCAGGGATATGCTGATGACATTGTCATCCTTATCCTTGGTAAAGATTTTGACATAACTTGTCATCTCATGCAGGATGCTCTAAGTTATGTAGGTCAATGGTGCATGGATAGGGACCTGATGGTTAATCCTCAGAAAACCTACCTTGTACCTTTTACACGCAAAAAGAAACGGAAAGGTTTTTTCATACCAAGACTTTTTGATGTTGAAATCAATGTGGCTTCAGAGGTGAAGTATCTGGGCATCTATTTAGACCAGAAACTCACCTGGAATAAGCACATTGATGATAGGATCAACCGAGCAAAGAAAAGCATTGTGATTTGCAGGTGAATGCTTGGTAAGAACTGGGGTTTACATCCAAAACTGATGCTATGGATGTACACAGCTTTTGTCAGGCCCATTTTCACATATGCCTGTGTGATCTGGTGGCATAAGGTGGAACAGAAGACTGTGATTGACAGATTGAGGAGTCTACAAAGACTAGCCTGTCTCTGCATCACAGGAGCAATCTCCACCACGCCAACCAGAGCAATGGAGGTTGTGTTGGATCTGACTCCCTTGGACATCTTCATATGCAGCGTTGCAAGATTGAATGCATACAGAATGAAGCTGCAAAACCACTGGTATGACCAGCCTGTTGCCAAAGGGCACAAGGGCATCACCAGGAAATTTCAAGACCCTACTTTTCTGATGCCATCTGACATCATGGAAAAAACATACATGTTTGACAAGACATTTGATGTAGTTTTTCCAACTAGAAAGGAATGGGATAACAACATGTTTGAAACTAAAACAGGAGATCTAATCTGGTACACAGATGGATCACTGAAGAACAGCCTCTCAGGTCTGGGAGTTTGTGGCGTGTCACCAAGAATCAGCTTGTCTGTAAGCCTTGGGCGATACGCTTCGGTCTTCCAGGCAGAAGTTTTGGCCATTATCCACTGTCTGCAACTGAATATGAAGAAGGGCTACTACGATAAGCGGATTCTCATTTTCAGTGACAGTCAAGCCGCTTTAAAAGCGCTTAATTCCTTCGAAATCAAATCTAAAATGATTCTGGAGTGTAGAAACCTTCTTACAGAACTGGCAACTAGAAACAGGGTGATCCTTGTATGGGTGCCAGGGCATAAAGGTATCGAAGGCAATGAAAGGGCTGATGAGCTTGCTAAACAAGGATCGTCTTTTGTTCCCGTTGGTCCAGAACCTTTTTGTCCAGAACCTTTTTGTGGGATCAATTTGAAGACCGCAAGAACCAATGTTCTCAGATGGGAAAAACGGAAGATGTATGAAGCTTGGCTCAAATCTCCTGGTCAAACTCACGCTAAAGGTATGATCTGTAGATCATCAGCGAGGATTTCCTATGAAATTCTAAGATGCTCTAGGCAGAAGATACGTTTAATCGTAGGCTTCATAACTGGGCACTACTATTTCAGAAAACATCTCCATAAAATGGGACTGTTTCAGCAAGATCCTATCTGCAGGAAATGTCATATGCAAGAGGAAACGGCCAAGCATATCATTTATGAATGCGAGGCTCTTGCCCTCCCTAGATTAACCTCTTTAGGCATCATCCATACTAGAGAGTTACACCTAGATTCCATTAAAGGGTTATCAGACTTTATTAATAAAGTGGGTGATCCGAGCAAATGGAACTAAGAAACATTGGGTTTGGAGTTAACAGTACAAAATGCTGATAAAAGCAGAGGTGCTCAATGACATACAAGCCCAACTCGAAGAAGAAAAAGAAGAAGAACAATGAAGATAATAAATTTGATTAGAGACATTTAAAATAATATAAGAATAAATATTATTATTTTTACTATTTTATTGTTGATGTATTTATTACTATTTTTTATTTGATACATTTTATAGACATTGAAAGTTCTCATAAAAATAAATTAAACGTGTAACTACGTTACATTTACACTTTTATTACATATCAAGCGTCTTGACATTTCAATTATGTCAATGATTTTAAAGAACTGAGTTCAAATTTTTAAATGTTATCAAGCACCAAGAAGCATTTATATTTGACTGTTAAAAATACCTTCCACTTGTTATTTCTTCAAATTATGTTGACTCTGAACTTAAAGTGAATCAGCCTGATACTATCAATCATTGCTCCAGATGAAAATAGTCAATGTAAAATAGAATTGTGAGTCAAAAGTAATGAAAAAATATGTAATATCTTGTAGATTGTAAAATCTACAAGATATTACATATTTTTTACGATATGTTTTCTACATAAAAGCTAATCCAAACAGGATTTAGAGTTTAAAGTAGATTCTGTACTGCATGAACAAAGTTAGCATAGGTGGTTTGGATACAAGTCAACACGCTAGATTGTTATAAATTAAAAACCATAATCAACCAGCTCTACAAAAGCGTATCTTTGTATTGGATTTAAGAAAAAGTTAATGCTAGATGACAAACAAGTTGATTATTAACGTTTGATGTGATAGAAAAAGTACCAATAAATCGATCTGAAGAGAATGCGGCTTTGGCTCATATACAATCCCTCCGATTTGAGTTGATATAAATCTTAGTAAACTGTATCGAGACAGTAACTAAGAGAACTGGACCTAAAATTGGTAAAACAATGGATATAGCTTAAAACGATTGATAAAATAATGGTAATAAGTTGAAATTACTGAATTTTTTTGATGAAAATGACATAATAATATTTCATCCCAGGTTAAATCATAAAGACTTGGTAGCTTAGTTAGAAAATGTATTTATCTAGATCGACCTTAAGATATAGAGGGAGAAAGGAAGAAAGAATTGTATATAAAATATTTCGAATACTCATTAAAAATCGATGAAATAAGATTTCAAATTATTTCATTGAAAATAGCTTTATTTCGTAAAGTCACATTAGTTTTATAGACACCTATAGATTGTGGTAATGGTCTACAATGCAGTTATGAAAACAATCGAAGAGAAATATTTTAACAGAATATTAATCAATTATTATCGGTCAATATTTTCATTCATAAAAAGTATCTAAAATCAAACAGTCAAAATAGGAAAGAGAGACTTTACGGGAAATTAATTAGAGGGCTCAGCTAGAGACAATTGTGTTGATGAATTTTACACATATTTAGTTGTGAATCGAAATGAAGAGGTGATTTGGAGAAAATATACATCTGAGGTATTGTATCCCACCATTGAGAGTTTTTGAATTTTCTTTTTCCATCACTAATATCTCATTATGTAGTTAAGAAATATATTAAAAATAATGAAAAATTCGAAAATAGGAGCATAGTTTTCCAAAAGTAAAATGGAAACATTCAAAATTTATACTTCGTGCTTTGTTCCTTTCTAGGAGTTTCTTCACTTTTATCAAACAACATTATAATCAAGCAGAAGTTGTAACTGCTTGTTCAACAACTTATATTAAATTATGTATAAAGCTTCTAGTTATTTTTCTTAGACTTTCAAGTTATGATAAATATTTCTTATGATTTTGTTTTCATGATTTCTCAGTAAGGATATAAATTTGAGTGTGAAACATTTAAAAAGGAAGATATAAAGAATTGATGTATATGAAGATTGTTAAATGATTGGGAAAAAGAGCTGCAGTTTTTTTTAACATTGTTGAATTAAGTAAAAGTTATAGATTGATCTCACTCTTTTTAAGAATATGAAGGGAAATTAATTCTCTTTTAATTTAATTATCTTTAAAATCAAATCCAAAAAAATTACAAAGTACTTTCAAAAGAAGGAAAAAATAATAGAAATTATGTAAAAGTTTAAAATGAAACAAATGAATGATTTTATATTTGTAAAATTTTTACTTTGTAATTCAAATTTAATCGCTCTACTAAAATCATATCGAAGAAAATTTAAAATGTAGGATAAAATTAGGAAAAAAAAAAAAAAAAAAACCAAATCAGAGACTTAATACCGTGCAATTAATCTGTTAAGTTGAATATAAAGTAGGTTCTCTTTGTTGTCTTGCAGTAGGAAGCTACTCCCTAGAGTAGATTCAATTTGCTACGACACTGAACAATGGCATATGAATGTTGCTTTTCTGAATCTTCGTGCACTTTTGTCGGGGTAACATCTGTGGATGTTTGGAAGTTATTCTTGTGATGTTAGAACACGGCTCATTTTCTATAAAAAAATCCTCCCGGTATAATTAAATGACTTATAACACTCTTCAGCTGGTAGGATATTCGATACGTGGTGTCAGAAAAAAAATGAATAATAAAAAAAATAGCCACATTGCATATTTGTAAGTGATATTTTCTTTTCTTATTATATTTTCTTTAAAATTAATAACTTTCATTGGCAGTACATTTATATATTTTTTGACTGTACAATTGATTGTGATATATTTTACAATCATAATTATTCGTGATGGATTTTTATAGATTGTATTAATTTATTTATTTCAAGCGATGTTTAAAAAAGGAATTTTTTTAAATCTTTTCCAATCTAATAAATATGTCATATTTTTCCTTTTTTAGAATTTTTTTTAGTTTCTGTCCCAGATGTTTTTAAAGGGTTATCTTATTATCGTATTTTTTTTCGTCCCAACAAGTTTTTTGTCTTAAGCAAATTGTACCAAAAACATAATATTTTAATAATTTTTCGTTAAAATAACATATTTCAATGATTTCTGTATGAAAAAATGCAGTACTTTTCATTTTTTAAAATGTGCGATTTTTTGTGTTAGGTGCTTAAAATTTGACTTGTAAGCGCAATAGATGATCCAGATTCTGGATCCTTTTTCAAAAAAAGTATTGCAAATTTGGGGACATATATTGCTGGTTGCACTTTTGCTAAGTTGTGACTTTTACAGCATTAGGATACACATTGCAACATTGCATATTTTAATCTACACGTATAATTAATACCTCACAATTATGAATTCATGACATAATGATTAAGTGTTCACTCAAACTCTATTACGCCTTGTTTTTAAAATAACACTTATTCACACATTGTTTAAAGTATTTTAGATCATGGCATAAAACGAAAATACTTAGATAAACACAGTAGTTTGTAGCGAATAAAATATTGTATTCTGTGTTTACACAACACACACACACACACACACACACACACACACACACACACACACACACACACACACACACACACACACACACACACACACACACACACACACACACACACACACACACACACACACACACACACACACACACACACACACACGTGTGTGTGTGTGTGTGTGTAGTAAAGCTCCACTTTCTGATTAGCTTTCTGAAATATAAATTGAGAATATTTTTAGAAGTAATCGGATTTGCTGTACGCAATACTAAACACTATCTTGGCCCTTTTTTCAATGTCTGCCCAAACATATGATTGGGAAAGTAAAATCAAATCTATAATATTATAAACATAGCTTTTTTTATTAAGAAGAGTTATAATATGCAGTATCAATATTTGTCATTTCAACTCGAAGAAGGAAGTTAATCATTGTTTTCGTAGTTAAAGCATACGTTTAAAAAACAAAAAGGTAAGTAGATTTAAAGAATATGTTATAGTTAAATAGTAATTATAAATCTAATAATTCTGAGTATTTCATAAACTATGCGTTACTTTCAGCAAAGTTTTGAATTCTTATACTTAAATTAAATACAATTTTATACGATATGATAACAGAAACCATTTCTCAGTTTCATATTTCTGACACAATTTCTTAATAAACATCAGAAATAATATTGTTATATTATCCTTTTCATTTACATGTTATTTTTTCTATAGCTCACCGAAATTTGTATTATAAAGTCAGAAATATACCTTATTATTAAAATTATAAATTTTGAAATGTTTCCTAGGAAGATTTAATTAAAAAATATTTTACACTAACCAATTGTTTCATATGCACTATAAAATTAAAATCACCATCCTTTCATAATGAAAAAAAAAATACCAGTCATTTTGACGCGTGAGGGACTATGTATTATTAAAGGAAAAAGTTAGTTTAAACTGAGAGAGAGTTTTTTCTAAATTAATTACAAAATAACTATAAATTTGCTACATCCATTAAAAATAAATTAACAATAATATATCAGTTTTTACAATGAAGTCATAACGGTAATGAATTATGCTAAATTTGTTATTGCAGTAGTTTATGTATTGATAGTTTAAAATTGAACCACCCGAAAGATACCAAAACTATTTCTTAATTCTTTTCTCACTGGGATTTTTTATTTTCAATAGACTATTTTGAAAAAGTTTAAAATTGCTCAATTTAAAACTTTATCAAAATAGTCCATTGAAAAAAGTAAATCTCAAAAACTATCTTGCTATGTTAAGGTGGAGAAATTAATATATGTAAAATAGTAACTACAAATTTTCTCTGTGTAGAGGGAAATTATACATAGCCTAAATTATATATTTTATTCATACAGATTTGAGATATATTTTCTAATACTATCAGAGAATTTGTGTGATAAGTGATGATAAATTTTGTTTAGAAGAGATTTTTTAATATAAATTTCCTTCGAAAAATGTTCCGATTCAAAACTGATTTTCCGACAAAATAAGAGATCAGGCATCGCTTATAAACAGATAAAAGAAACCCAAAAACATTCTTTCTAATTATAGTATCCATTTCTAATCGAATAAGTTAAGCATTTTTAATGTTTACTTTTGTAATTTTTAAGATTTGTTCGAATGTAAATGAACCAATAGTTTTGTCACACTGCTAAGTCATCATTTAAAAAATAAATAAAAATTAGGAAGCAAAAATTAATGCATAAATGTTAGCTAAAAAAATCACGCCCCTTTAAAAATCAATCATGATATTGACTCAAATTCATATATATATTCTCCGAGGTATGCTTAGATATGCTCGCATGATATAACAACCAAAATTGTGCACATATTATTTTCACTATCTGATTTTACCCAGTACCCAGTTTCACCTAATCATACGAAAGAAAATAAATTTTGAATAAAAGAGAATAAAAATCTACCCCTATAAATAATCTTCTCTATTTTTTTCTGAAATAGTTTGTAGAGATATTTAAATAGGTTAGATAAGAGAGAGAGACTTTTTAAAAAGTACATTTACGTAAATAATTTTCATTTTTAGAGCAAATAAATCACTGTATTTCCCTGACTGAGCAAGTCTATAAGTAAGACTTGTTGAAAAAGTTGAGTATAATCACTTTATTTAAATGGAATATTTTCCACAGTTTGTGCCAATAATTTTAATACGTAAAGAAGTTATATCTAACAGTTTTGAGAACTTTGCAATCCTTAAAATTGGCTTCAAGATATATAAGAGACCAAGAATATGTAGGTGTGTCTACCATGTGTGACGCATTTAAATGTGTTGTTCTTGCACCAGTATGCTTCCCTGTACCTAGTCCTGAGTTGGGCTCTTCCAGTTACATAGAAACAGTCGGATGGGAGTCTTCATGATTCAGAAACAGGAACCAAGCAGAAGACTCCCAAATACTTTGTCTGTTATTTCCAAAGGTATGATGGCGAGCTGGCAGCCGAATGGTTAGCGCTCTTGCCTTCGGTTCAACAGTTCGTGGGTTCGAACCCCACTTTGGGCATGGATGTTTGTAGTGGTTCGGAATCCACTGTAAACCGTAGGTCCCGGTCTAACTAGCCCTCGTGTGCAAAAAATGACCGTTTAGCGACAAACAAACCAAACAAACCAGAGGTATGATTTCACATGGAGGACAATGCAAACACGACATATTTAACGTGCTTCAGCCACTATTAGTGAACAAGTCGGATATTTGTTTGGGTCGGGATTCGAACTCACTACCTTCTTATAAGGAGAATGAACGTCCTAATCAACCAGTCCACCGCTACTCGCATTTAAAGTTGTACAAGCCACAGTAAAAAACTTCCATAAGAGAGAGCCCTATACGAACATAGTGTTTCTTATTCTTCTAATTTTGCTACTTCAAACGCATACAAAATTAAATAGATTCATAGCTGTTGAAAAATGTTATTCTTTTAAGACTACTTCTACAACGAATAAATTTAATTAATTGGAAACTGGCATAAAAAGGATTCGTCTGCTGAGAGTTACATTGTCTTAAAAATTAATGAAATTTTCATTGAAAAACTCAAGCTTCGTTATTACTTTATTTTCGATGGTAAAATTTTTTTTCTGTACCGTTATCTTTATCAAGAATTTTATAGTCTAAGACACCTAAATCTATTTTTTCGTTCATGTATCATGATACTGTAGTCTTTCGCTGAACATCGAGATTAAAAAGAGAATCGTAATAAGATGAATATATGACGTGTTTTGTCGAATAAAAGAAATAAAATATCTCTCTTTTTTAGTTAATTAAATATTATGCTTCTCTTAATCGTTTTGGTGTTACTTTGTTTTGTTACAAATTTATTTTTGGTGGTAGCGGTCTTGGATGTTTTTCAATGCTTTTATATCTCCATCCATTGATGAAACCCAATTATGTTATATAACTAGAACATATATTTTGAATCATTGGATAACTGGTTGGTTATTTTCATCTTTTTCTTTTTAACTTTTATTTTGAGATAAAAATGTCTTAAAAATGAATAAAAAATTATAAGAATAAAATATTTTGATTTATGTTTAACTACTTTGTAATCTGTACTGATTTGTTTTGATTGTAAATGATGTGTTATCTATATATAACAGAATTAAAGAAATGTTCATAAATTTATTATACTTTAAGCTATAATTAATAAATTTTGATCTTACAATTTAGTAGGACTAAAATCTATTAATACTAATTGTATTTTCTAATGATAAGTTTATACTTTATTTCTTACATTCGAATATGTATCATATTTTATAAAGAAATTTGTAGAAAAGCGACTACGCTAATTTTTTTATGTTTTTTTTTCCTACTTAAATAGAGTTTTAATATAAATCAAATAATTCTGTAAGATATTAAAAAAATGTGTAAAACCAAAAGTTCGATTATTATTTTTTTAATTTTTAAATATTGCTTTTATTATTAAACTCACATTTAAAGTTAATCAAGCAATTGTTATATAGTAAAAATATTTTGATTTTTTTTTTGAAAATGAAAGAATTCGTCAACATATTTCAATTAAAATGAAATATGAACGCTAGGCAATGTCTTATAGTTATTAATTAATATGATTAATTATTGTTCATATGAATTTAAGTAATTCGTTGATATTTTAAATGCATGTATATTTTTAAATATGGTTTGAGAAACTGTTTCCTTGTTTTGAATTATTTGTTTCTATCAATATTTGAATTGCTGAAGAATACATTCAAAAAGAAATATTTTAATAATTTTTAGTTCGAAAGATCTCTCATTTTGTTTTCCGATTAATGAAATCTCTTGATTCATAAGGTTTTGATTACATATGAGATATTTGCTGTACTATTTAATATATAAAAATTTTATTAAACTGAATTAAGACAGAACTTAAAAAATATAATTTCAGGTACTGCTTTAGAAATTTATCAGCTAAAAAAAATTTCTGCAAATAATATTGTAAATTTATACTGTTTGTTTTTAGAATATTTTTCATTCTTTATTTAATATTTATTCTTATTAACTCTGACATTCTAATTTTGAAAGTTTTTTTTAAATGGAGAAAATCACTAATTTTTGTATTAATTATTTATTTTTTGAAATTTCTTCTTTTGAAATCTGTTAACAATAAAATTTATAAATAAGTGTATTTATCTTATGTGAAGTTATGTAGTAAATATTATAAGTATGCAATTGTGAAAAAAGCGTTACATATATTAAGTAGTAATTTAAAAAATAGCTAATCTCTATTTTTTCTATCATTTGTATACAAGCTTTGAGAAAAACATTAAAATCGATTATATTTTATAACGAAAGAATTTAAGTAATAATAAAAAATTTAGATATTCAATATATTTAGTGCTGCCATCTATCACTTAAAAGGTTAACTATTATCGTTTATCATATTAATTTTTTTAGTAAAAATATTGATAATAGGATTAAAGAAATATATTTTTAATACATGAAATTTATTTATTTTCTTAGTAAATTTACTATAACCACATGCAGAAATTTTCTATCATTTTTACATAAATATCTTTTAAACTTCCTGAAATGGAGTGAAGAAAAATTCATTTAACATGTAACAATCAAAGATTTATTTAGCAAATTGTTGTTTTATTTTGTAATTAAAATCTTCTAATGTTCAAAATCAAGGAAAATATAGTTAAAATAATTTTTAATTATTTCTATCCTATTAAGTAAACTGAATTTTAGCTACATATACTTGACAAAATTTAACTTTTCAGAAATAATCAAAACAATTTATGTACAAAGAAATAATGCTTTAAGGAAAAAATAATTTATTCTGAGACAATTAAATGATATAGAGGGGAGTTGGAAGAGATTCTATGAAATTTAAAGGATTCTTTGCATACATTTTAAAATTTGCTTCTTTTTTGTCAAGCTTTCTTTTCACTTTGAATAATATTTCAATATCATTTGTTTTTTCGCAAATAATTTTGCAATATCTGTAAGCAAAATAGACGATGTGAGATTTTTTGTCGCATCATCAGATATTTTGTTTCCCAATTTAATTTTATACTCTGCACTTCCTCCACATTTTGTCTCTGAATCTAATAAAGTTTTAATATATAATGTCAATTATCTTAAGTAACAGTAAATCTGGCTCTTTTAAGCAATTTTTTGCCTTTTTCTATCACATTTTTGCACTTTAATCAACACAAAATCTATTTTTTCAGAAGCAAACAATCACTTTTGAATGTTTAGTTATAATTATTTATTTCTGATATTATATTTTATAAATATAAGAAGAATGTGTAACAAAGTAAAAAAAGTAATTTATTGAACAAAATGTATAATCAAAACTTTATAATACTTTAAACTTTAATTACCAAAATATGAAAGTTCTTTTAACAAAAAAGAGCTTATTTCTTAATAATCCAATAAGCCCAATATTCACTTGATTAAATATGTGAAGAATCTATCTAGAAAATATTGGTGGTAACGATTCATAAAATATGTTATGCCACATTTATCACAAATGTAAGAAATAATAATTGCCGTAATGGAGGCATCTGTAGTCCTAACAACATATTAAACAAATGAAAATTCGAGATTTTAATTTATGGTTCAGAGAAGTTATTTAGTGGTTGAATTGGTATAAATTTGATGACTATGGATTACTTCCAAATTGTCACAGGCATTCCTGTTACACCTTTTTTTGAAAAGAGCTGAAACATTATGTGACTGTGGTATAGTTGAGCTGCATATTTTTAATTAAAAATGGAGGAAACTGAAAGGAAAAGACAATAAAGTTCTTTAACAATACTTCAGCAGATAAACAGGAACAGAAGCAATGGTTCCACCTAGAAAGTAAATTTGAAACATTGATTGCTGTGTTTTTTCAAACCTGAAAATATTGACCTTAAAATTTAAACTGAATCTTGAATTTCATAGCTAATGACAATTGCTTTCTGTTGTGCACTCTTTAAACTGTAATAAAGGTTCCGTTGGGATAACTTATAGTAGATAACTTATATTTCAGTGCTTCAATTTTGCTTTACAAGATATAGGCGCATTTTATTAATAAAATAGGAACTAAAAGAAATATTTTAATTAGATGCTTTTAAGCAAATGTGTTATTGTTTGAAAGTTGAGTGTGGATGCAAAATCATACAAAATACCGTATTCATCCAATTCTTTTTCTTTATTTTTTTTATAAGTTCAGTTAGTTTTGTGAATAGAAATTTGATTCACCTGGATTCTAATTTAAAACTTTACTATTTGATATTTTTATTTTACTTTCTTTTATGGATGGCTCCAGATTTGCAGTTTAATACAAAATAATGAAGAACTAATAAGAAAATAGAGACTATACGAAAACATAATGTTTTTTATTATAGTAGGGATATAATGCAATTTTTTTCAAAATCTTTCTCAATCATTGTACAAGGCATTCAAGGCATTCAAAAATATTTAAAAATCTTCAAATTTACGAAGCAGGTTTTAAGTATTTTGAACTTTTATTTTTTAACAAGGACAGAAAACCTAACAAAACTATCAAAAATGCTATGCCTTAAAAAAATTCTTTGAATAAAATTTCTCTTTTCTTAACTCACTTTATTGACCGGGACATCGATCAAATTCGTGAATCCGTGCGGATCATAATAAAAGGTATGAGATGCAGCTTCAGAAGTTTAGGATCAAAAAGTGCCAAAGCTTGAAATCTGATTTTTCCACAAGATTGCGAAGCATTTAACTGATCAAGTGGGTGGGTTTTCGTAATTTAGAAGCAATGACCAAACAGAAGATTTCCAAACTTGGTTTGAAATATTATATCCGTTGGAAGATATTGTGCCCACGATATATATTACGTGACTCAGCCATCATTAGCAAATACGACGGATCTTCAGTTGAGTCAGGGATTCGAACCATCTACATTCCAATAACGCCCTAACCATCTATGTCATTGCATCTCTTAAAATTTCTCTTAAGAAATTTATAGGCTGTGAAATTTGAACGTCTTGTTAAAACTTATTAAACTTTTAAAATAATAGGTTAAATTTCAAGGGCTCAAAATAGCGAATTTCAACTGCGCGCAGTAACAAAAACGTCATTTTAAAAATAGAAAGAAAAGAATTATTATTTTTTTTTTGCTTTTTTTTCTAAGAAGTAAAAAGTTAGTTATCACTATTCATTCGTGATAGTTAAATCATGATGTGGGAAATTAATAAGTTAAAAATAAATTTACTTTCTTTCGTGGATTGAACTTTTTGTTTTTAATGCATACCATCTATACACTTAGTCTTTATTAGTAGCTACATGTAAAATTTATGAAAGAAAATAACTTTAATGGAGGATCATTTACTGAAAAAAAAAACGTTTATTAATCGCTTACAATTCGTTCAGTTTATCTATTCCTTAAGTTTTTCTCACTTATTTTCAAGTTAACTTTTTAAGTCTATATCGAAATTTGGTGAATATCTCTATATTATCTCACTTTTTATACAGAATTTAACAATATTGTCAATTTTTGTCTTACAATAACTTAATAATTTAAATATATTTGCTTAAGTACAGGCTTAAATAAATGTTTTTCTTTGTCTATCATTTATAAGCATTGTTGCTATTTATTACAGTTCCAAGTATATGTTAATGTTGGACCTTGATACGTGAATTAATCATTAATTATATTCCTCCTATCGTTTAAATTTATCGCACCTCTTTTAATTTCATATTCCTAAGAATTTTATATTTTTGTACTATTTTCAATTATTTATGGAAAAATAAATGTCAGTTTCACACTAAGTATTTCTTTTTTCGAGATTAGTTTGTTGACTATATTTTCATTTAAAAAAAGATCAAGGAAAATTTTAAATAAATGACTGTTCTGTTTCTGTTGATTATTAAAGCAAAAAAGATAAAATTTACATTGACATAATATATATATAGTTTAAAATAGGACTAATTTCTGTTGATAATGTAAACATATAATAAACCATTTACATTTGAAAAAAATTGATTGAAATTGGTGCTTATATATAAATTGTAGTCACTGATGATATTTAAAAATACTTACCATGCATATTTTTAGTAATGATTTTAGTTGATTTTACGTTTCCTCTTACTACTTATTTTGTAAGGACGCATTGTATATTTTTATATCCACATCTAATAAGTAGATCAGTTAATGGTAATATTTTAATATTATTTCAAACTATACTGTCCATTTTGCATTCAATACATAAAAATATATATATTTAAATAGAATAAAATAAACTGAATAAAAATTATTTAAAAAATCTATGCTATATTATTTTAAATTTTTTTTAATATTTTCTTAAATTACTTTATTTACCAATTTTCATACTCAATATATAATTGATGTATTTAGAAATAGAAACTTCACAGAATAACTTTTATTTATTAAAAATAACCTGTTATCTTGGAAAAGGAGTCGATTTTTATATGCATCGTGTTAATCATGCCATATACTTACACTAAAATACATTTTCTGATTAAGTTTTAGTAAATCTAATAGTCTGTAATAAAAATTACTCATATTTGCCCGTAGTTTGATTACTTTAAACGTTTATATTATTAATTCTCTATAATTTGTTGCAGTTGCTATATTAATGTATTAGAAAGCGAAAGTCTGATTTAAAGTTTTCAGAGTGTTTAATTTAATATTTTCAAGAAATAAGGGCAGGGCTTTTCATAAAAGTCTCGAAATATTTGAATATTGCAGATTTATATATCTAACCAGCGAAATCTAATCAAAATTAAGCAAATTTTGATTTGATATATTAAATTTAAATGAAAAGTTATTTTTCCCAAGAAACTCAAAATCAACAATTTTACATCTTTAAGCAAATTTTATGACAGACCAGAAAAATTTATTCACATAATTGCATTATTTACATTAAAAGTTAACCTGTGTCTTCAATTGAATTTCATTAAGGTTTATCAGTTATATATAAATAAGAAATGATAAAATTTCAAATTTAACCAACTTTACTAATTCAATTTATGCAAAACAAAATGAATTTAAATTATAGTTAAAAAAGTGCATTATAAAACATAATAATAAACCATTTATCGATGATATTTTTTGATTATTAATTTTTTAATATGCAGATTAATATTTCAGAAAATATCTCTGAAATATTTGTATATTTTAGTTATTCCTAAATATTTTTTGTATTTACAAATGTGCACAATAATGAATAAGTCGCTTTTAGTACATTTTCTTAATGCTATTTAAGCTGTTTTGCATATAATTTCAACTATTTTTAAATTTAAATTCATTTAAACATGTTTTAAATAAAACAGCGAAATATGGATAGGATACTAAATATATAAAATACTCATGTGATATAGCATAGGATGCTTTGACATCAGCAAAATTTGAACGGTTAAATTAGAAAAGAAAATTAATAGAAAACGATTTTTTTAAAAAAACAGATGGCATTGCCATAAATATTTATAGTGTAAAACGACTTTTAGTGTAACACGAAAATTATTAACATAGCTGACATTTTATGCACTGCACGTACAACATTCCTACTTCCCAGAACTGTGATTATTTGTGCGGAAGAAAAAAAATGCATGTTAACTAATATTACTGACTTTTCGCACGCAACTTATTTCCCGTCAGACAGTTTTTTGATTTATTTTACACATTGCATTTGCATTGAAATTATTTCTAGGTTAATTTTTTGTTTCTTTTCTATTGTCATTCATTTCTATTTGTATTATATTGTGAATATTTTACCATAACATACAAAGTTTCTTTTAAAATAATTTCCCAGTTATTTCCAAGTCAAGAAAACATTTCACCTATTATATGAATTTAAAATTTCCTGTCGCAAGAAAAACTTTTCTAGGACATAAGGGGAGTTAGTTTTACTTGGTATTGTATAAGAAAATATTTTAAATTCTTTTTATAACAATAGATTGCATGGACTGGTCTTGTATTAGAGGTTTACCAAAAATTTTTTTATAGATCAATATCATTATTTTTTATCTAAAATGAAATGTAAACTTTTTAAACTTCACAGAAAACAACTTTTACATCAGGTGCACGTAAAGTTGGCCATGATCCCCATGTCCTCCAATTGAAAAGATATCTAATAGTGACAGGCTAGTTATGAGTCTTTTACATGTTCCTCAGGTCTAAATTACGAAAACTCAATCACTTTCAGGGTTACAATAGCTCACCCACGAATGCCCCACTTTATAAGATGCTATCAATTCAGCTCTTGTTAGTCCTTATGAGGAATTATTTATTGTAAATAGGCATTAGAAAAAAGATTTACAGCTCTCAATTAGTAAAATAATGTAAACCTGGTTAGATAAAAATACATATTTTAGTTTCATAAATGAGATCAATTATACAAGCAAAGCATAAGCGAATAATATTTTCAGTAGTCACAGAAATATTGATTTCATTTTCTACAATATAAATAATTATGGTCTTTTATTTGCAATTTGACATGCATCTTTTAGTTTAATTTATCGATATCACTTTCAATGAAGAATTAATATCAGCATTTAGATTATTCAAGAATCTCACTCTAAAATTAAATATCCATTATACTAATCATGCTGGATAGCTATTTCAACAATTTTTCATAATTTATCGTTTTTGTAAAAGATTTCTATACAAACTGAAATCCTTAAGAATTTAACACGTGTATAAATTACCCAATGTGGTTGTTATTTTCCAAGAGAGAATAAACTAATGTAATTTGTGGGATTATTTTCCTATTTACCATTTTTGTTATTCGTCGAGGTATTTGTTTTAGCAGATGATTTATTAATGTACTTTAGATATCTGATTTTGCATTTAAAATATCAATAAACTATTTTCATACAATTCTCTTAATATTGACAGTAAATTCTGTTTGACATTTATTGTATTAAATAAAAAAGATGTTTTGAAAATTATAGTAATATCCTGTATCATGTGGTTATTCATAGCTTCTAAACTGGATAAAATAATTCTCATTTTCCACAATTACAGAGAGATTTGATACTGTGATATCTTCTTGAGAGTGATGAGCCAATAAGAATATTCTCTTCTCTAAGTAAACTCAGTAGTTATTTAACGGTAAGTATCTGTAACTTTAAATCAGAAATCTGAAAGTTGTTTTATATAACATTTTAAATCAATTTAACTATATTTATCTTAAACCTATAGTTTAGAAATAATTTTGTTGCACTTGTAAGTATTTTTAAGTAATTAATTTCAAAGCAAATGAAAGCAAAAGGAAGCACATTGAAAGATTTATTCAAACATTTTTACACAAATGCATTTGAATATGAACTGCTTCTGTATTTAAACATTTAATTCAACATAATTAAAAACGATCTATATATAACATTTTCTATAATTGAATCTATACATTAATATTAAAAACAAACATTTGTAATAAGTTCTATAAGTTTGTTTAATCAATTTTTCCATATTTTATTTATCATAATTATATAGAAATATATTTATTTCATCAAGAGATTAGAACTATAATAAGTATTTCAAAGAATAAATCAATGTAATTTAATAAGGAACGTATATTCAAGTCATTAAACATTATTTATATTTCAACTATAATTAATAAACAACAAATATATTATACAAATTATTTCAGTAACATTTATTGTAACAAACTATATACAGAAAATTTAAAAACATCACAGTATGTTACAATCGGACACATGTTTCTAAATTTTCTTTTATTTAATTCTAGCATCTGTGGATATTACAACCATATATAAGAGTGATCTTTATTTTCTTAATTTATCATTTTTAAATTGAATTTTCAAAGAGAGAATCTTCAAATGGGAAATTTGATTTTGAATGATTCTCTAGTGGAAGAAATTAATGTAATTGACTTGAAAATTTAAATAAAAATAATTTTTTATAATTCTGTTACATTATCTAATGTGTATATATTATTATTAACTACTAATTTATTAGATTCTTCAGATGAAAAGCATTTTTTTATGTTGGCATTCAATAATTAATATTTCGTTTGATTGTATTAACTTTATTTTTAATGTTGTTTTATAAATATTAAGAATTGAGTGGTCATTTTGCAGTTGGAAATATAATATAAAAAAGTCAGAACTGTCAGTCTGTTCAATATCTACATAAGCTTATTTAACAGAGGACCTTATTTTAAGACCATATTTAAGCCATAAAGACCATAAATAAGGCGTAAGACCTTATTTTTATAAAATAATTATGAAAAAAAAAGAATATGAAATAAATATAGGGAGGTTCTACTAACAAAAATGTTCGTAATATTATATTTATTTGAAATAAAAATTCACATTAATTAAATAATTAAATAGTTTATTAAATGAATATAAAATCTTTAACAAATCAAATGAATAATGAATTACATAATATATAATTTAGAAATTAGTTTTCATAAATAATACATGCTTATTCAAAATAGGCATTTGTTTTACTTTCTTTTACAGACCATTATAATAAAATACTCATTTACTATAAAACAAATAATAGTTAATGAAAGCAGTTTGTAAAACACTGTTAGGGTATAAAAAATTTGAAAAAGTAAATTAAATTTGACTACAATAAATGTAAACTAAAATAAATTGATAAGCTTCTCTAAAAAGTATTCTTTAAAAATTTTTCAAAATTTTCTTTAAAAAAATTGAAGAAAATTTTACTTTTGCTAAAAACAATTGCGTAATTTGATTTTTTATGAACTTGGTTTAATAAATTAAAACTATCATCAAACTAATTTACAGGAAAATAAACACAAAGTAAAAGTTTAATTGCAAAAAAAAGCAAAGAATTATGAATATTTTTAGAATTAGAATAAATATTTTACAAAAGGTCTCAAAATGTTTGATGTTTTAAAATATCTTTAAAAAATTATTATGTAAATTATGTTTTAAAAATATGATTAAAATTAGAAATTTTAGTTAAAAGGAAATAAAAGATTGTTATCCTAAATATTTCAATGTCGAACTAAATTTATAATTACAAATTTTATCGCATTGTAAAGGTTTACCATTGAATAAATAACAAATATAATAATGAATGTTATTTCACAATTTTTCCCATACAAAAATAGACATATCTGTCTGAAAAATTAATTTCTGATTTCTCAATGTTTATAAATATTGATGAAACAATTATATAAACCAAATCTGATTTCTTTATTTTTATATTAGAGTGTTTCTATGTGTCGTAATTTTTTAACAGAATTTAATTATAATCAAATGATTATAATTAATTTTTATGTGAGTTCAATGATGAATAATTATTGTCATAAGTATGTGTAATACATATAATAAGTAATAATTGACATGTTTTAAAAAAATAATAGAAAGTTTAAATTTTCCTAATGTAACCCGTGAGTGTATGTTTATACATTTAAATATTTATTATTGGTTTTGCTTTTTTAAGTTAAAAATTATTATGTCTTTAAGTGTGTCAGTACGGAAAGATAATTTTTTGCGACAGATATATATATAAAATAAAATTTAAAAGTCTGTAGTGATATTTTATTATATTCATCTGAATGGGTATTTCTGGTATTAAAATGGAAATGAATACACAAAAAATTAGTCTCAAATGTAATGGTTATAGTATGCTAGATTTTGTTTTGAGAAGCAAAGTAATGAATACTATAAACAAAATACAACAGACTAGAATATGCAAAATTTATGGAATAATGTGAACCACGAATAGGTATTCTCACAAACAGCTAGGATTTATACTAGTTGTTTGTGAGAACAAGCATCAAATTACTTCTTTAAAAAACAAGATGTTTTCAATGTTCCTACTACTAGCGGAGACTAGTGACATAAAAAATTTTCATGCCACAAATATCTCTGAATGCCATTAATCAAGATAATTAGAATGAAGAAAATAAAGAACAAGATGATATTTTGATTTATGGTTAAATTTTTCAATAATCATTTTTTATAGCTAGCCATGTATTTATTTGTCATAATTGGAAATCCAGTCCAATTTTGTGTTTTTGCAGACAGCCGAGCATCATCATTTTTATATTGTGAAAAGTTATTAAGACATTTTGAATAGTAACATGCTTTTTGATTTTTATTTAACTTTAAATATAGTAAATGTTTTAGTTTGTACGATTAAAAAATTTATGAAATTTCAGTCTTTCAGTTATTCCTTTCTTTTAAACTAATCTGTAATATCAGAAGTAAACCTTAAATATATGCCCAAATATGAAGTTAAAGTAGATTTCTTATTAAACATCCACATTAACAGGGAGTTGTAATTATTAATAAAATAACATTTTTATTTTTATGTAAACAAAATGTAAACATTTTTCATATAACGCTATCATTATTATTATATTTAATTATCTTTTTCATTATTTAGACAAATTGATGTATATCAAAACTGAATGAAATGTAAGTTGTTTTATTGTTTGAAGATGCTATCAAAACGATGTTGCTAAATCCATGTTGGAGAAAAATCTCTTACTGACAACATCGGAGATCGCAGAAAGTTTAATTTAGCTCTGCAAAAACCATTTCGAACCATATTCGGAAGGTAGGATTGCTGTGGGAATTTTCAAAATGTGTGCCACGTGAATTAACTCAGAAGAATTTCGGTGATCAAGTCATCATATTCCTATCTCTGTTTGTTCGGAACAAAATTGAACACTTCTTGAACCGGATGTTAACTGGACATGAAAAGTGGATTACCAGCGAAAACATCATAAGAAAAAAGATATATTGTGTAAGAAACTTAGCCCTTCCAACTCTTAAACAAAATTAACTCTGAATAAGATAATGTTGTGTATATGGTGGGACATATGAGAACCAATACATTATGAGCATTAAAAATTAAATGGTAAGCTCAATTCTGAAAAGTATTGTCAACAACTGGATAACTTTAAGGGCGCAGTGCAAAAAAAGAAACCAGCAGTCTTCCAAGAAAGAGCTATCTAAGAAAGAGGCCAAGAAAAGAGTTCGTCAGGGAAATTCTGTCCGATACACCATGTTCCTCAGACTTATCATCCTCCAACTATCACTTGTTTTTGACCTTACAGAATTTTTTAAAGGGTAAAAAATTAAAAAAGGAAGAAGATATCTATTGAGTACTGTTTCAATTTTTGACATGAAAAGATGAAAGATTTTTCAAAAATTGGATATAAAAATTACCCTTACGCTGGTAAGAAGTCCTTAATAATAATGGAATTTATATTATTCAACAAAGTTTATTGACTTTACGAAAAATTTGTATTTTATTTTATTGTAAAAGTGGACAAAACTTTCCTTTAGACTTAATAGTTATTATTTACTTCATTATATTTTCCAACATTATAATTATTACGTTATTTACTATTATTAATTGCCATTACATATATAAAAAATCTTATTATATTTAATATTATTATAACTAATATGATGGAACGTATAATAATCAACAGAATACATAACATAGTATATTTTAATCAAATATGAAATATTAATCATATATTTCATAAAACCATTTGCTTGTTGGAAATATATAATCTACATTTAATGCTATATATTATAATTTCGGAACTTTCATATATCCATTGAATTATTCAAATGCGCCGTTCAACGCCGTCATTCAATCGTAAAATAAACATATGGACTAGTTATAGCAGTGAATTCGCGCTAGCGATTTAAGTAAGTATATTAGACTCTCCAAAGGTTTTCATATAATGCAATTGTTCATTAAAACGTATGCATATTACTACAAATATTACTGAATGCTTTATAAAAAAGAACACTTAGAAATATGAATTCAATATAATACTTTTTATATATCATTCTTATGCTTTTTTCTATAATCTTTTTCAAATATATTTAAAAAGAATTCTAATGATATATCAAGGTGTACTCTTTCTGTTAGAAGGAAATCTCAAGTACGATTATTTTTAAGGATATAATTTTTAATTTTTTTAAAGATAGGTGTGAAGAAATTTCATAATATATATGTTAATAAATTTTGCTTCTTCATGAAAACTAACATTATATGGGAGAGAGTGCTTGATAAATTATAGAATTATATAGTCTTATTAATAAAATCATTAATGAAAAGAATTTAATAGTACCCAATTTAACGGTGTAGCCTAAATGTTTCTTAAAGAACATTTTACTCAGATAAACTAAATACTTAAAAGGAAAGATTAAAAAGAAAATTAATTTAGAAATTTCCATTGACATCAACTCTTATAATCTAGAACGAACACGTGGGAAACAGGAACATTTAATAATTATTTATTATTTCTAACCAGAACAGTAATGTGTTCATCACAACTGGGAAAATTCAGAAACTACTTTGATTTTTAAATAGCTACCTCAGAAATCAATGGATTAAACACATACACTGGAAATAACTGTTTACAGTGAGTTGTGGCATTTTTTCTGCCGCATCATAGAATTCATGCACTAGATAAACGTAAATTATGTCAGTTTATGCAGCCTAACAAGTTTTATATCATTGTCATTAGCATTCAAGATGATTACTAATGATAATTAATTTTCATTTATGTTATAATGCCAGCTCATTAAAGAAATACTATTGCGGTAATCATTGATGCTGATTAGGTGGCTGCTCAGTAAATGTGGATTCGGTGTACTGATGCTCTCCTAAGCTGTTCTCAGAAGTGTCTCCTGTCATTCTTGAATAATAGCGAATGTGCTGCGTCGTGAGACCTGTGTTCTCTTGAGCTTCACCAGTAGCCTGGTTTCGAGCGGACATGAAACCAAAAAGTCCTCCTCCAGCTAATAGAAATAAGACACATTTATTATACATTAGTATTCTCCAATAAAAAATTAAGATATAAAAATTATATTGTAAAGAAAAGCTTTAACAATCAAACTCTTTTAATATAAATGACATTTTAACAGTTTTCTCTCACAATTTTATTTGCATTTTTGTTACTACGAAGAAAATCTATGAATAAAAAGTTCTGAGCTCTAACGAAGTTAATTGTGAAAATTTTCTTTACAGAATCAAATGAATCTCCTGATTTGTTTTCTGAAAATTTACTTAAAAAGCAAATTAAAATATTTTAACTTATTACGAAATTATTTCTATAACAAATTAATTTTATGGAATAAAATAAATGCCTAAATTAATTGTTCATTATATGAAAAAAATGTACCTATGTATACATACTGGAAATGCCCCAAAATATATGAAATTTATTGGTATTACGATGGACTATCTTTGTCGTGTAAAATATAATGTTTTAATAAATCTGATTGTTCACAATTCTTTTTAAAATTAAATTTTATAAGTGATACATAAGGTTTAAGGAATATATATATATATATATATATATATATATATATATATATATATATATATATATATATATATATATATATATATATATATATATATATATATATATATATATATATATATGTATATACAATTAAGAATATTACTCCCTTTCACATAGGCATTCCCCCAAGTTATATAAAAACTTAATTTAAATCTAAATGACCTTTATATTTGAAAGAAAATTGTTATTATGGTTTCTTGCTTCTGGAATTATGTTTAATAAATCTGATTGTTGAAAATAAAATTTTATTATATTAAAAACAATATTTTTCCAGAAGCTTCTTTGATATATTCAATAATATTTAAGACCTTTTCATTTCATTCTTGAAGCGGTAGAATTGATTGTTGGTTTGTGAGACTAATTTATGCATTGCTATTATACTAGAATTACGTATTATAATAGTTCATACTGTTCATTTCTAATTCATGTCATTAATATAATAGCCAGATGATTTTGATTAAAACCTAAGTTCCAGTGACTATGCTCTTAAATACTGTAATTTCTTTCAATCTCGGAACAAAAGTTTTCATTCAGATTCGGTTTTGTCCATTGTTACAGATATTTGAATTTCTTTTATTTATTATGCAAGCAGGCATAACCTTGTAACTTGAGAAATATTTGATTTGAGAAAATGACTATATTTAAAGAACCTCACACCATTTGACGGAGAAAGAGAAAATTTTCTAATAATTTAAGGAGCCTAAGATGCATTCTGTAAATCTGCAAATACATGTGGAGATGAGGTAATTTGATAATTACAATCATTTAGATAAATTCGCATATAATTAAAAATAATTTTTCTATTTGAAACGATATATATATATATATATATATATATATATATATATATATATATATATATATATATATATATATATATATATATATATATATATATATATATATATATATATATATATATATATATATATATATATATATATATATATATATATTAACGTAATTCTCTTGCAAGATTTTCAGAGAATTCAAGAAAGATTAAATAATTCATGTATAGTATCAATAATTTTAAAACTTTTCTCAGCGATGACTGCTTCTTGATGAATATATAAGAACATGGAATTATTAAACTAATGTAATTATTCTTAATCAGAAAAATATTGTGTACAGTTCTTCATTTTTTTATTTTTTCATTATAGGTGTGCCTTTTTCGATTCTGAAATTCGCATTGTTTAAAATTTAAGAGAAA